>JAGFMF010011929.1:1753727-1763762 GCA_019455555.1 Galemys pyrenaicus | reverse complement strand
GATCTGCCTGTTCTGCTCCCTGCTTTCTGTGGTGAATCCTCTCACCCCCCCACACCTCTGGCCTGTACCCCAGTGCTTGTATGCATAAATAAATAAATCGTTAAAAAAAAAAAAAAGAATGAAGACTTAAATTTGTCCCAGACTCCCAAAGTAACCACCGAGGGATAGTTAGTGTTGTTAAAAGTCTCATAGCAAGAATATCCCAGAAGGTCTCCTTACTATCCCTGTTTTCAGTTATTATTATCAAAGCTGAGATGGCCTAAATTTATTCATTTTTTTTCCCTAAACAAAATAATCTCTAAAATTTCCTTCTCCTTATCACTCTGTATAAAGGACTAAGATTAATAAAAGCCTGTGATCTTGAACGTGTTTTATTAACTCCAGACACATTCCTAGAGGAGGATTTCAGGTGTCATCACTGACTGGCTTCCTTAGGGTAATTGGTATTTTGGAAGAGGTGAGGAGTATTCCCAACAAACACCATCTCTTCTAGGCTAAAGACTCACTAAATATGCTACTCTTAACTTCCCAGCAAAGTTCTAGTCTTGTGTTTCCAGCTATCATATATCCAATGTTATGAGTAGTCTAGAAAGAGCATTAGATATCATCCCTGTTGTTAAGGACCTTAACCTGAAATTGAAGAGAAATAAACGCAAATACATTCAGTCAGCAAACACTTGCCGAGGACCTTTTCGTGTGGTGTACTATAAAATCTAGTAGTTTGTGTGGCCATATAGTTCCATTTTCCAGGAAAAATCTTACTATGTCAGTTTCACTAACTAGTTTCCATTCTTCAGACATTCAAAAGTGCTCTAGTTTGCATGAAAAATTTTAAGGTTGCTGCAGTGATAGGTAGTGACACAGCCTTGATATCTTCACCTAGAGGAGTCAATAGAGAAATTGCCATAGCAACTAAGAACCTGGTGATAGATGCTTTGTTAATACAGAAATAGCCATTCACACAACCTGAGTATTTTTTTATAGCTTGGATGAGGCTATTTCTTTTATTTTCTGAGTTATTTGTGGAAGTTCTACCATGTTGTTGGTTAACTTAATGCAAAGGGTTATTTTCTCCAGGATAAAATTCTGATCAGCATCTATTTCTCTGAGAAGAGCTTAACTTATTTCTAGAACATGTCAGATATTTTACTTATGGGAAATATACCAAGGGGAAGCCTGAAAGAATGGGTAACACCACCTGTAGCAGGTGGTGCAATTCACATAAAGGAAAGAGACCTGAGGTCTCACTGGCTCAGTTAACAACCACATCTGAGTGTCTACTCTATGCCAGCCACTGGGCATTTAGTTGACAGAAGAGGGGAAATTTTATATGCAAGGCCTGGAGATAAGAAATAGCAATGGGGTGCATGGGGATTGCCAAGCAGCTTGGCATTGGAGGAAGCACACACTGTAAGTTAGCAGGAGCCAGGAGATGTGGCTGTGGAGGTAGGCAGGGGTCAGTTAATGGAGAACCTATATCAAGACTGTAGAGTACCTGGTGTCTCTAAGTTTGGTAAAGAAATAGGACCTTGGCTATAGTTCCATTCCGAGGGCTCTGACTGCCTGGCAGCCATTACATTTTGCAGCAATATGATCTGTCTTTCGGAGTTCCTACTGATCTCTGAAAGCCTCTCTGCAACTTCTAGGGCTCTGTTCACGTGTGTGCTACTCATACTTTCAGACTCAGCAGTGCTGATGAAACAGTTTCCAGAGGCCCAGGACTAACATAATCACTCTAAGGGGACAAGCCACACTGGGCAGGCATTCCTGGGTTTGAAGTCACATGCAGGTGCCACAACAGGGCTGGTGCAGTGAGGACAGTTGACTCACTGGGTCAAGGTAATGGTGTTTACATTCCTCCTGGAAGGGCAGCAATAACTGACAATGCTGTGCTGTCACTGAAGTTCCTGCTGGTTGCTGTGATCCTCCCCCTGGTGGATTTGAATGGCCCAGGAGGCCATGTGACCCAGCTTGGCCTGCCAACTGAAGCTGCTGGGTTCTGCAGTCCCTGCTGCTCTGATCTGCAGTGTATAAAGCAGGTGATCTTATTTATTCCAGTAACACAAGTTCTTGGCTACAGAAGCGGAGCAGTATGGGCTGGTGCATAAACACAGGAAGTTCAAAAAAATTTTAGAAGCTTATACAAGTTTGGAACAAGCAAGTCAAATCCACCAAAAAGGCAAAATGTAAAATTAGCAGAAGGAATGGTTTCCAATCATGTGAGAGGAAATGCCAAGAAAGATTGGTTGAAATAAGAAAATTATTAAGAAATAGACAACCAACAACTTTTAAAGTCAACTGCAGATGCTTATTTTCCAGACTCAACACTAAGCTTAATGACTGGAAGAAGCATCTCTTTAAATTACAGAGGAGGTTGTTCTTAAAGTTGCATGAAACTTTTCCCCATTCTCTAATTCCCTTAAATGTGTTTCTTCAATTAGTACTTGTTCTCCTCCATTGCAAGAGTCTCACTAGTCAGTGTTCATTCGGTGACGACTGGGACGATGTTCTCAGGGAATATGGAGGACATCCCCCTCCTTAGAGAGATGTCAAGATGTTACAGGGCAGGGAGAGGAGCACTTTAGAATTTTTAAGCCTGCCCTCTTTGAATGGGTTCTGCCATTTGCTGCATTAAGACAAACATACAAAACTTTTAATGGAAAGGAACTTTAATATAACTAGGGTACAATAAAGAAAGAACAAAGAATATAGTTATTAAGTTAAGCATTTAAAGTTACCCATCTCCTTGAGGGTAAAAGTGTAGCTAAATAGGATTGGCTTAAAGTAAGGCCCAAAAACCTGCCACACATTTAAAGAACTTTTTAGTAGAGACCTATAGAAAAGGGTTATAAAGAGTTAGATAAATTTGGGAGGAAAAGAGCAAAATTAAAATCAAGATGACAGCTGCCATTGCTAACCTCCCCAAGGGTCTCTCACCCACATCTGTTCTAACGAGTCCAAGACCAAAAAGCAAGCACAGTTTCTTCTCATGTCCCTCTGCTCCACGTGCCTCCTTTAGGTCTCCTTGCTGCTCTCCATCTTCCTTTCTTTTTGCTTTGCAGAATTTTTTTTCCTCCTTAGCTCCACCCACTTAGGGCGGAACCAGGATTTTGGAACTTCCCTTTTTCCTGGGACAACCCTGTTACAAAGAGATACAATGTCATGAACAGAAATGGTCCTGAGGTTAGTGGGTGAAACTGCTCATGTGGATACTGAGTTCAACACTTTCACCAAAAATGCATCCAGGAATATGTTTCGAAATGGTTGCTTGAGGATCTTATGATTATGACTCTCTTTAACTTCCACTCTCATTGGAGAGACACCAATCTGACAACCACCTTTATGAAGTTCCAGTTCATGTTTTATTGTCTGACTCCAGTTGTTACATTAAGTATTGGTCTCTGATAACATAGGGACTTGATCCAGAGTGTAAACCAACAGTGAAGGAAGTCAGACTTTATAGCACATCAGTCAATCCTCAGTGAGGTGTTAACATGCAATATGGCACAAGCTTCTCCAGAGGCAGAAGAGTCAGTTTGGAGACTGACATTTTTCTGCAGACTGCACTTTGAGAACACTGGCATCTACTTGACTCTTACCTAGGGCATTTGATATTCCAAATTATTAATCTCTCTTAATTCTTGGGCCTCCCTAGTGGCCTATAGGTTAAGTCTCAATGCTATGGTAGCTACTACCTGAATTTTACAACTGGCTAGCAAGCTAACCCATATATGGTGCAACAGACCTCTCCTGTTTCAGCTGCTGTGCCCTCAGTGGTGTATTTCAGTAAATCTGCCTGTTCTGCTCCCCACTCTGTCTCTGGTGAATCCCCTCCATACCCTGTACCTCTGGCCTACACCCCAGTTCTTCTATGGAACACCTCCCCCCCTCCAAAAAAAAAACCAAACAAACTTGTCTTCTTTACAAATTTTGAACAATTTTTTGGAAACATTTTCAGACTTACAGAGAAGTTGTAAGAAGAGAAGTCCTGGTTACCTCTAGCCCAGACCCCTCTAACTTTCGCCTATAATGTGCTTGCTAGCAACACTCAGTACTTGACCACATGATCTAGTCCCTCTAGATCTGGAGTGAGTTTCATGCCCTTGACCTTTGTGAGGATCGAGTCTGGTCCTGTGCACCTTTATAATCATCCCCATCATGCACTTTGATACTGTCTTCTCCTTGTGCTCTGTCAAGTGTTCCCTGATGTCATTTGTTCCCTTACTGTAGTGGCAAATTTATCACTGGATTAAGATAGTGTCTGTCCCACTCCCCATTATAAAGGCACCTTTTTCTTATGCAGAGAAAGTGCTTGTTAATAAGTACTATGCAAATATCCTATTACTCATTCCACTTTCACCTACTTATTTTAGTATCTATTGATGTTTCTTGCCTGAATTTATAATTATTATGTATTTTTGCATGCTAATATTCTAAGTGTATCATATTTTACAGTGACTGTAACGATTGTAACATTTTATTGTAAAGATTGTAACTATTGTAGGAATGAGCTCTTTCATTTCCATTTTTAATTCATTTATAACTAATTCAATTATGATTCATTATACAGTAAGTCTTCAATAGGTTCTTGGAACTATGATTTTAAGCAAAACAATGTATAGGGAAGCCGGGGGCCTCTCTGGTGGCACAGTGGGTTAAGTAATGCACTATGAAGCAAAGGGCAACTACGGCAGCATGAGTTCAATCCCTGCCACCGGCCAGGGAGGGGACCCACATGGCGCAGCAGACCTCTCCTGCCTCACCCGTTGCTCCCCTCAGCAGTGTGTTTCAGTCAGTCTGTCTGTTCTGCTCCCCACTCTGTCTCTGGTGAATCCTCTCACCGGCCTGGACTCTGGCCTGTATGCCACCTCTTGTATGTATAAATAAATAAATATTTTTTAAAAAATGTATAGGGAAGCCAATTTGACTTTAGGTTAATTCATGTACATGAGAGTTATGTACCTGTGGCATATTTCTAGTTACAAAAGCATCATCAACCTTCTGACATACTAAAACACTTCTAATATTAAAAAAACCATTAGTGTCTCTCCCTCCCTTACTTCCCCCCTCTTCTTCTTTCCTTCCTTTTATTCTTCCTTCTTCAACCCCTTTATTACAGTTCAGAGTCTTGAATGACTGTTGGTGGCTACAACCCTGGCCATGGTGGCAAACTCTAGACAGACAGTTGTCCTGACTAGAAATCTATTTTTTTTCCTCATCAACGTTATAACTAAAAAAAAAAAAAAATTGAAGAAAATTACATTATTCAAGGACCTGCTATCAGCTATCATTCAGTGGGTTGTAGTTCATCATTATCACTATTTTGATGCTTAAATTGACCCAGATTTTGACAGTAGCAGCCCTGTGAAGATGGTTGCTGTTTCGACTTGTGTCCATCTTCCTTTTTCTTTTCTTTCTTGTTGAGATAACATTGGTTTACAATATTGAATATGTCCCAGGAGTACTTTTCTTCACCTCAACAACTGCATATGTCTCACCATGCCCACCATCAAATATACTGTCACCATCCACCAACAACCAGTCAGTCCCTCTACCACCTCCCTCACTTAGCATAATCCCCTCCAGTTCCACCTCTGCTGTCCCAAGTGTGTTCCCTTCTTTCCTGAGCTCCCTTCTCCACAAGTTGTTACAGCTATGTTGTGTACTTTACCCACCCCAGCTCTGGGCCAGCTAGTTCTCTAAGGAACTGTGGTCCCTTTCAGTGGAAAGTGATCGTTAGGAGCCAAGATATGGGTGTTAAGTGTGCCCTGTGTTAGGAGTGTTTCTTCTTCCAGGTGAACATTGCAAGGGCGTGTGTATGTACATATATATGAGTACGTGCATGCATACACACATATGTGTGTACACTCCTTTACATCTATACTTCTGTCTGTTTCTCTGAGTCTCATTAGACTTAGTCTATTTGTTTGCTTGATCCCTTGCATGTAGCCATTCTTCTGGCTACATGAGGCTGCCCCTCTATCCTGCTCTGTCACTGCGCTTTCAAGGCCATCATCACTAGCTGACACCAGCTGCCCCTGCCACCACACTCCTATGCCACCCTTGCCCAGACCCTGCTAGTTTGTCCCTGTCCAATGGGTGTTCGACTGAATTAGGATAGAGAGGAGGGAAGCCAAATTTTGTGTCTTAATTAGATGAAAAAATGAACAAAAGCTGAATTGGGATTACCTGCAATGGTTGCTCCTTTGTTCACTGATCAACCTAAGCATTTAAATCACAAGTCAGTGCACCTACCTGGATAGCATGACTCTTTTCAAAGGGTCCTAAAAGGGTGTGAAGTGTCACTAAGTGTACTTCAGGACTGTAACTGTGACTCGCAGGGCAGGAGGGGGTAGGTATGTGTGTGTTCTGCAGTGCGTTTGGCATTGGCTATCGCAGCAAGACTAGGGCTGTCAGTGCTGATTTCGGCATTGGCAAGTCAGAAAATGCTTTTCAACTGGTCTAGACATGCATTTTGACTAATGAAAGAAGAACAAAAAACTACTGATTTTTCACTGGTACTCACCAAGAGGTTATACTGTGCACCCTCAAGGGGGCACTGATCTTTGCTGAAATTAGCAACCGAAACATACATGAGTTTCCAGAATGAGAGATTATCAAATTATGAGCTCCCATTTCCTATAACTTGTGCAACAAATATTTTCCAGCTCTTCTGGGGTGATTTAAACATCTTGAGGGCAAAGGGATGATGGTATACGTGACCCTCCATTGTGACTTGCAGTGATGGACAGTTAGTAGCTGATGACTCAAGGTTTGATTTTTTTTTCCCCTCTAATTAGACCACTAAGTCTAACATCGGGTGAGGACTTATGTCTGTTTTTCTATAGTATTCTAGTCACTTCTACAGTTCACTAAAATCTTTTTAGTTTATTAAAAAGATACACTAAATCTGTAACATTTTGGACTGGTTTATGGAGGTGGAGCAGAAGTAAAACCCTTTCTATCTATCTCACCTTTTCTCCCTGCCTTCCTGCTTGCCTCCATCTCTGCCTCTCATTTAACAGCAGGTAGAAGTTGATGCAAGAATAACCCTGATCTGAGTGGGCAAATATTCCTATTGCTGACTTGTGCTGCTTCAAGTTCAGAGTCTAGCAGCAAGACATTCAGATTCCCGACAGCAGTCAAGGCCTTGTTGGTAGGCTGGCTTCTGACATGAACTCTGTACAATTTTTAACAAGTCTAACTTCCATGACCCTTAGTGCCTGCATCTGTAAAACTGAAAGTTGAGCCTCATAACCACTTAATAGTCTGTGCTTCTACAGTTGTTTCACTCAAGTCACATGAAATATGATTCATGGCCACAACTCGACCTATTGTGACAAGGATGGCAAAGTAACACGGAACACTAAGAGTGAAAGCATAGCCTAAGATAAAACGACCTCACGCACGTTCTCTCTCCCTTTTCCTCTCTCTCCTTACAAGTGTAGGAAGAACAGCAGAAAGCTGCTGCTGTACATTATTCTAAAATTCATAAGACAATTCCTAGAATAACTAAATTATGAAGAAGAAGAAAATGAGAAGACTCACTATGTTAATATTGGGTCTTATTACAATCAAGTAATCAAGAGAGTATGTTATTGGCAGAACAGCATATCAGTGGAATAGCAATAAAGAGCCAGAAATAAACCCACACAAAATGTCCAACTACTTTTTGACAAAGATGCCAAAGCAATTCAGTGGAGTGAGTACAGCTTTTTAAACAAATGGCTTGAAACAAGCAGATATCTGTAGACAAAAAAGGGTGATCCTTGACCTAAGTCATTTATGTAATACAACAATTAATTCAAAATAAATAACATTTTAAAATTTTAATGTGAAACTATAGAAGTTTTAGGAGAAAACATTTGTGATCTAATACTAGGCAAAAAGTTTTTAGACTTGATGGCAAAACCTTGACCCATAACGGGAAAAAAATGATAAATTGAGAAAAAGAAAAAATTTTCACTCTTAGAAAGTCCATTGAGAGGATGAAAAGGCAAGCTATATATAGATTAAAAGAAAATGCCTTCAAATATGCATCTGACAAAGGAGCAGTATCCAGAATATATATGGAGATATCAAAACTTAAAAGCAAACCAAGCAATTAGAAAATGGACAAAAATCTTGAACAGACATTTTATCATAGACAATACACAGATGGGAAATAAGCACATGAAGAGATGTACAGTTTAATTAGCAATCACTGTGATGCAAATTAAAACTACAACAGGAGTTCATGACACACCTGCCAGAATTGCTAGAAAAAAATTCATGACACCTCCAAACACTGATGAAGATGTGCTGAGAAAATGGATGCACTACTGGAGACCTTCTAAAATGGTACAACTTCTCTGATAGCAATTTTGATAGCTTCTTATAAAACTGAATGTGCCATTAACCATATGACCCCACAATTTTACACTTGGTCATTAACCCCAGATAAGTGAAAACTATATTCACAGAAGAACCTGTACATATATGTTCAAAATAGTCCCAAATTAGAAGCAACTCAAGTGCTCTTCAGTACAGTAATTTTAAACAAATAGTGAAACATTTATACCATGGAATAATACTCAGCAACCAAAAAAGAATAAGCTTAATAGATGAAACAACTTGAAAGAATCTCCAGGAAAATGTGCTGAATGAAAAAAGTCAGCTCCCAAAGATGACATACTATATCATCCCATTTATATAACATCTGGAGAGGACGCAATTATACAGAGGGAGAAGAGATTAGTGGTTGGAGGGGTCAGAGACCAAGGTAGCGGAGGGAAGGAGGACAGGGGTGTTGGGAGAGAGACTGTGAACCTATGAAAGGACATCTTGGGAACTCCTTGAGGGTCAAGTGTCCTGTACTGTGACTGCATTGATAGCAGGATCCTGACCATGACGTTGATTTATAATTTTGCCAGACATTGTCATTGGGGGAATCTTGATGAATGGTACATGGACTCTCCCCCTTTAATATTTCTTAAATTGCTTGTGAGTCTACAACAATCTCAAAATAACTAGTTTCAATTTAAAAAATAAAGGAACATTAGGGTTCCGTTTGATGTAACTAAGTAGTAAAAAATGTACAATTTGGGAGAAAAAAAGACTAAAGTGACCAATGGAGAGATTGTAAGTAGCTTGATGAATGTGAAATGTCTTTTTCTGGCTATATTCCAAAGACATCTTGACCTCCATTAGGACATTGTCCACAAAAGCTCTGTCATCTTGTTTTATATATCATCGCTAGTATGGAATAGAAGTTGCCTCGTCAAGCAGTTTAATTTTTGTACATAAATGTAAGACATATAAGCACAATAACAGGCAACTCAAATGTGGGTCTGTGTGTGTACGTCAGGAATTTTTGTAAAAGGAGTTGATAATTAACCTTGATAGTAACTGAAACAGAACAAAAATCCTTTCGCATAATAAGGGGTGAAACAGCTGTTAACTTTCCATGGAGATTTTGTTTGTTAGCTTTTTTTTTTCCCAAGCAGGATATCTTTGCACTACATCCACTAGCAAAGGAAACAGGAGCAAGTTGAAGTTAACTTCAACTTTCTAAGGAAAAGGCTCTGACCCATATTTCTAGAGCCAGGGCTTATAGGAAGTAACTGAGAGTCTAGGAAGGGGAAAATGGGTGTGGTTCCCTACTTCCTGCAATTTCCAACTTGGACAGCTTTCTCTCTATTTATTTTGCAATTTGGTTTTTTTTTTTTTTACTTTTATCTTTTGGCTTTATTTTACACATAAAAACATGGTCAAAATAATTTCTCATGGAACAACACAATTTGATGTTATTAAATGTTACTTAAAATCAGGCTTTTAAAAAATTTTAATGTTATTTATTTATTTTTACATTGTTATTGAAATACCACTGTTTTATATCCTTGACATGTTTTGACAGTATAGGATTTCCCTCTCAGGTGTAGTCACCAAAACATTCCCACCACCCAGTCACCCATAGTCATCCACTATAGTCCACTGTGTCCTGCCCCCTTTTCATGTTCTCACCCTTCCCCAACTACTCCAAAGCTGCAGATCTCT
>JAGFMF010011929.1:1610968-1752660 GCA_019455555.1 Galemys pyrenaicus | reverse complement strand
CAGCACCACTTATTGAACAGGCTGTCTTTATTCCATTGTATATTCTTTGCTCCTTTGTCAAAGATTAGTTGTTCATAAGTTTGTGGGTTTGTTTCTGGTTTGCAATTTGAATGCCAGTAAGATTTGATTTAAGAGCAGATTTCAATAAAACACCTGAAAACCACTAGCTGCTCCTGATTTGGCTGTCGCTCAAGGCTGAAGTTGTGGTTAGAGCTACCCAGTAGCTCTGCCCTTGTCTGGGGAGGTAGTGGAGAGACTGAGTTGGGGAAGAGTGAATGCTGTGCAGGGTACAAGAGCAAATGCCTTTTGTGGCCCTTTCTCTCTGGCTCCAGCCACCATCTGCTGCATTGCTCACTCAGAGCTGCCCTTTGCTCTGGCTGGGCTGGGCGGAAGAAGCTCTGGGGCTGAAACTGCCCCAGGTAGAAAAATGAAACATATTTCTTTGATTTTTATTTTCAAAGTGTGTGTGTGTGTGTGTGTGTGATGATATATATGAGAAATGTAAGGCATGGGGATCCATGGCAGGTGAGGTGATGACAAAAGTCAATTGATGATAAATGGAGAATTGGAGACTGAAGAATTCCAATGAACAATGCTTATTTTGCTTGAGCATATGTGTGTGAAAAGAATTTATAAAAGTATTTAGGGAATATTTCAATGTATGTTTTGATTAATAATTGACCAATGGTGAATAATAATAAAATAATTTAAAATAAAATGGTGCAATAATAAGATCAGTGAAATATCACCTGAATAATTCAATAATCAAGGGAGACTAAGATGCCCTCCAACAAGGTGCCCTGGCGGTGAGCCCAGAGAAATCATGAGCAATTTCTCTTTCTCACCAATTTCCTTAGTGCAGGTTGTGCTGTGTGTGTTGTTCCTACTTCCTCTAAAGGAGGGGTAAGGACCCTGGAAAGCTTAGCCCTTTCTGATGGGTGGAGAATGCCCCTTGTATATATGGGGGCTTCATAAAAGACCTACTCCCCTCAGCACTAACAGTAGGGTCTTCTCTCATTGCAGACTCCCCCCAACCAGCACTGGGAAAGAGCAAACTCTGTCAGGAGGAGGCGACAAACTTAAAAGGGTGTGCTGGTGCCACAGAAAAGGCTATCAGAAAGGGTGGAGGGATTGTCAGGGCCAAGGCCCATAGTGTTTTGCAAGTAAATTTCTATCTCCTTGATCTGTGCTGAATAGGCAACTTGAACTTGCTGGGCTGCAGACAAGCTGAAACCCTGTAGTTAGACAAATTCCCAGGGGCATCTCAGTGTTTTCTGGGGACTGAAGCTTATAATACTGCTAGATCTGCCCGTTCTCTGTTCACATGGTACAACTTCCTTGGGGAGCTTTGGCATGCCCTATTTGTTGGGGATTGTAGAGGGGTGCTGGGGAAAAGGAGGTAGGAATAAGCCAAAACCATTAAACACAGCTTTCCTTCTAAATGATCTACCTTAAGAGTGAATTTCCTGGAGTTTGCAGAAGGCTTTTGGCCATTGGTACTACAGTTAGAAAATAGAAACCACAACCAACAAAAACACATCTAAACCACATATGAAATTACTACTCTCTTATAACCCATTAAAAAAAAAAAAACACCAAAAAAGCACTATCCAGTCAGAAGTGATTCTGGCAGAAGACAGGCCTGGTTCTCTGAGCACCCCACAAATCTAAGATACCAAAGGCTCAGGGTAGGGGAGTTCTAGAAGGGCCCCGGTAGCAGGGCAGGTCCAGGCCACTCCTGCGTACACAGAGGGTTCCAAGATAGTGCCAGGTGCCCTATTTGTTTATGACACCCTAGTGTGGAGCACAATGATATGGTCTTTCAATCAGAGGTTGACTTTGCACTGAGGGTCTACAAGTACACTTTCAAGTTTCATTCTTCAGTCAGGGTCAGCAAACTATAGCAGGTCAAGTTCAACCCTTGGTCTGCTTTTGCATGGCCCATGGGCTAAGAATGGTTTTTATATTTTTAAAGTTTTTTTCTTTTAAAGAATCATATTTGATAAATATTTCATGTGGCCTGCAAAGGTTAAATACTTACTATGTGGTCCTTTACAGAAAAAGGTTGTTTCTCCTTTTCTAGCGAACTATGTTTACATTTTGGGTGGGAGGGTCAGGATCTTGGTTCATTATTGGCTTTCATTTAACTCCAAAGGAAAGTGTTATGTACCGTCATCCTACTTTTGCCAAATTTGAGTCCAACAGAGGGCCTAATGCTAAGGAGGAGTATCTGTTTGTTGTATCCAGCATGTTCCCTATCAGAGCATCCCATATGGCACAAGGCCTCACTGAAACCTTCTTTGTCTCCACCCCAAGGGATGGTGATGGAGAAGGGAGGATGTTAAGGGTTAAAGCCTACTGGGTTACATCAGGGCTTCTGTTCTCAAGAGAGGTATTGCTGAAGTCACGCATGCTTTGAGGATTTCCTTCCTCCAATATTATCTTGGTGTTGTCAGGCCCTTAGATACCCAAGTCATTTGTTGTTCACTTTAATGCTTCTACTGGTCTGTGGTCCCCGTGTGCTGAGGACAACTTTGGGAGGGATGCACTTTTTGGGGTATAAACACAAGTGCTTTTGCACCTCCCCTGGGGATGGCATCTCCTTTTCAGAATCACCATTTAGTTTCTCAGTTCTATGAGAGTGACTTCAGTTGGGAAAGAGGGAGGAGGGAGGACAATTACTGGGAAAAGGAAAAAAGACCAGAGTTGTCATCTTGTTCTTGTTACTGACTATGTGGCCTTAGGAGCTCAGACATTCTGATCTTCACCCATAAAGAGAACCCTGTTAGTTAGTCTTCTAGCCTAGACACTGACGGTTTTACAAGTACAAGATACTCTGTGAAATGCTCTTCATTCATTCCTCTAATTTCTATGCAGAAATCAATTCAGGTAGTATCACTGTACTTTTTACAAGTTTAGATTCAGAATCATTTGAAAAATGAACATGCGGACTGATCTCAAAATTATTTAGGCTGTAGAGCTCCTGGTTGCCTTATGCTGCTAAACACACTTGGAATTTCTTCGAGAGAGCAACTGATTGGGATGGCAGGGTGGAGACCAGACCCAGATTCCACTTCCTGTTTCCTGGGGACACCAGAACCGTGGGTCTCAAGGGACTAACCTCAAATCTGAACAACTCTCTAATAACATTCATAAAAACCAGTGTTTTCTCCTTGCCATTTCTACAAAGGCAAGTTGTCTGGCAATCTTGAAAATGTATTATTAGGTAGCTCTCTTTTTGTATCTACTAAGTAGAGGCTCAGCTTTAACACATGGCACCCTGCACTGCCTTGCATATGGTGGGTGAGCAGTCAGTGTTCAACTGAATTTTCTAGAGAGCTGGATTATCTGTGATTCCAGGACATTTCTTTAGAAAATACTTTTTTTTTTTTAGATTTATTTATTTATGCATACAAGAGCTGGGCTCCAGACCAGAAGTGTGTGGATGGTGAGAGGATTCACCAGAGACAGAGTGGGGAACAGAACAGGCAGATTGACTGAAATACACTGCTGAGGGGAGCAGTGGGCAAGGCAGGAGAGGTCTGCTGCATCACGTGGGTCACCTCCCTGGCGGGGGATTGAAGTCACGCTGCAGTGGCCGCGGATAGTTCATAGTGCGGTGCCTAACCCCTTGTGCCACCAGGGAGGCCCCTAGAAAATGATTTTTAAAGATTTTGACTCCAGACATGTCTCACAAATGAAAAATATGTAATGATTATGAACCCCACCAACTCTCTAATAGACATTCATAAAAACCAGTGTTTTCTCCTTGCCATTTCTGCAAAGGCAAGTTGTCTGGCAATCTTGAGAATGTATTATTAGGTAGCTCTCTTTTTGCATCTACTAAGTAGGGGCTCAGCTTTAACACATGGCACCTTCAAACCACAGAATCACCATGGCCAGGCCAGGGTGGCCCCGGAAACTTCTGATGGCCGTTTACCTCTAACTCTAGCCCACCCTCCACATTTTGAAATAAAACCTCTCTGGAAATTTTATTTAACGTGAGTGTCAGATACCCCATGGGGTGGAGCTTCTGCAAGGAGCTGGCTGAATTTGAAGGTAACAGGGTTTGTCTGATCAAGCCGTTTAATAAAAGTTACCACCGCCAAGAGCTCCCCTGTCTGTTGCTCTAAACCAAAAATATGCTTCAAGAGCAGGAGAGAGGGTAGGAGAAGATGTGTTCCCAGATCATGAAAAAAAAATGGATTCGGATCAACCCGACCCCTGTGCTTCTTCCCCAGATCCTACTTTCCCTGCTACGAACAGCCTCCACTGTGGTCACGACTTGAAAGGCAAAGATTCACCTTCCCTGGCACCTCACTGCTTCAACTCAGCCACTGGTTGTCATCCATCGCTTTGGAAAGGGACCTGCTATATGGGGAAACAGATGGATTGAAACTTCTTCTTCCCAGCCTCTGATCCCAAGAACAGAGTCCATTTAAAACAATTCTGACCATGTCCAAGCACTAGAATGGGGAGGACAATTTTCTATCAGAGTTATTTGGCCAGTGAATGCGTTTCAAACTGCTCTTTAGGTCCTAGGACTGGCTGTAGAGTGACAACTTACCTGTGCTGCCTCATGCCATGTGAAGTTGAAACTGGATTTTGGTGTTTTTTGATTTCAGTTTTAATGTTATGTAACATATTTAAAACTTGCTTTCAGGAAAAAAGATACTTTGTTTTGTTTTTCTACCTTTATTACATTTGTGTTTGAGATACAAACCACTCTCTTACACCACACAAAATATATCCATTCTTGTGATTGTAAAGTGCATTTCCCCTTTTGTTTTGTGTACAAAAATATTTATTTTTCAAAACATGGAAATCTTTTGATAAGGCACTTTCAGGCATTGAATGAAGATGAGTCTTCAGTTCTACATTACTGAAGTAAAAGTGAAACCACACGGTCACAGTTGCATTCTTCGAGTCCTTACAGATCCGGCAATCTCTAGGAACTGATAAACAACACTGTACAATGTTCTCAGCTTTACCACTTGGACTGAATGCTTTACAGTCACCACACAGGAAAGCTGCCCCAAACCACAGCTCTCCTTCTCCACTCCAGATGGGTTCCACTGCAAGAAGTGAAGAGAAGCTGCCAGCACTGTCTTTGGATGACCTGTAAGATCCCATTTTCCATGTAACTTCTTATCCCCGATTGTAGTGATCCTATCAGGAGGTTCGAGAGCCATTAGGCTACTCTTGTCAACTGCACGGAGTTGAGACATTTCAAAAGTGAAACCAATGAGACACCGTCATGGTTTGCACTCATGGTCTATTGAGAGGGAAGACCCAGAAAATGGGCACCTCGGATAAAGTGAGCAAATACATTTTTGGTTTACAAACATACGGCTGTATATATAACCCCTTATTTAATATCCAAGTGACTACTAGTCATATCTGTTTTTAAAAAGAAAATTAAATGCAAAAATCAAAACTATAAAACATTCTTCTTAGCAATTCAAAATTGACATCTTTAAAAAAAATTGAAAGAGTAATGCTTTGTCACCATTAAAACAAAATTTTAGAGGTAAAATGAATTCTACCTGGACTCTGAAATTGGTTTAATTTCTAGAGAACTACGAACTACATAACTCCATTATTTTTCACCAACTCCGCTATAACAAGACTACTTACCAAAAAAACAAAAAACAATAAAAATAAAGCTATTCAACTAAATGCTTCCTACCTTCCAAGAAACATTGAGAGGTTATTTATGATATATATGTAGAAAGTTCAGCTTATTTATTGCACCTAATTTGCAAAGGCTTCCCAGGGCCTTTGGGGGAATAAATATGAAACAAAAATGGAGCAAGACCACTCACACCAGCAGCAGGGCTATGGGGGACACACCAAGACTAGGGGTCATTTGTCCTCATAACTAAGAGCGACCCAGGACTCAAACCTACACGTCAAACTGCAGGAAGCATCCAGCGAGAAACTGGGCGTTCTCTGAAGATTGTGAGACTCACTGCTCAGTGACAGTGGGCTACAAAATAAGGAGAGGTTTCTAAGGCACCCAATGTACCTGGGATAGAACTGGACCAAAGAAAGAAAGATGACTGGTAAAGACAACACAGCATTTTCAGCTGCTGCTACTGTCACTAAATGTCAGGGCTGCTGACAAGGAAGTGAGGCGCCAGATTCTTGAGACAGAGAAGGGTTTTCGCAAGCAGGTGAGGACTTGCCTGGTAGGGTGGGTTTCCCAGGTGCATGGGCTGGGGGCTGGCAACCAGTGCTCCCAGCAAAAAAGCTGGGAATAAAGGAGGGGCAGGGAGGGGGTTTATGGCTGTTTTAGAAGCGATACTTATCACTGAATTACCATATTTCAAATTTTGACACAGGAATATCGTAGGGTTGTTATTACTGAATCTCAAACAGGCTTTATTCTAAAGACACTTTAGGTATCTTTCTTGTGAACATAGAATGATCTTGTTAGCTTTAGTGTGGTAACATGTAAATGACAGTGTACCTTGTACCTTTCCTGCACTGGAGGAGGGAGGGGACTTCTTAAAATAAACTCAGGACCTATATATAATTCATTTTACTTCCATTAGATTTAGATCAACACTATTAGTAGTTCTGATTTGTAACATGGAAAGCACTGCCTATGTGCTTGATATAAGGTATGCTTAGAGCCAACACAATTCTGCTCAGTGTCAGCATAGGCTAAAAATATGATTTCCCTACAAACCATGTAATCCCAGATTGTCAGCCACCTGGGATCCTGGGAAAGACACAGAAAATAAAACACTAGATTTCAGACTAGTAACAGTTAGTTTTAGGAACAAGAAGTACACTGAATACCACTTAAGAACATATAAAAATCAAAATATTAAAGTTAAAAAAAAAAGAAAAAAACCCAACAATAAAATTCTAGGAACCAAAGCACTGCATGATTGTTTGACACTGATTTACAAAGTTATTGAAGATGGGAGGGCTTTTAAAATTGATCTGGCAAATGCAAACAAAAGAACGCTGTTGACAGAGCCTGAGAGTTGTGTCCCCAAATCCAGAAGGCTCTGCATTCAACCTCTTGCCTCCCACAGAAAAATCCCACCTTAGAAATGTCAGAAATAAGGAAAACGAGACAGTCATTTAACCAAGCACCAATAACAAAAACAATACAGAAAAAAACCCTACCCTTCTACAAATATACATGTAGAAATATTTTATAAACATCCCCAAGCACAAAGCAATCTTGCCCAAGAAAAATCACAGGATTTGGGATGCATCTAACAATGAAAGTACCAGGGGTCTCCCAAAAACTGGATTCTTTAGTTCAACATAGTTGAAAATAATGAAGCCTTGATATTTCAGAGATGGCTAACATTTCAAACAAACTGAGAACTTGGTAAGGTTTTTCTCCCCTATCCCTTTAAATAACTCAAATACCATAAATATGAACACCCAAACAGAAGTCCCTGGGCACTGGTAAAGTGTCTAGGACATTGTAAATCACAGTCAAAATCAAACCATTTTCTGAAGGCTCTGGGTATATAGACTGGATCTGCAGGTGACAATGTCCTGAACATAGCAGACATAGAGACTCTCCAGGAAAGGATCTAAGCTCCTTTTGTGAAGAATGAGACACCTGCAAACCAGCCAGGCAAGTTCAAACAAATCTTGTAACTGAGCTGGCTGGTGACTCAAGGGAAGAGTGAGTGCTTAGAAAGCTCCCCTAAAAGCCAACTGTTTGCCCGCTGACTGATAGTTGTGCCCCCAAATCCAAAAGGCATTCAACCTTTTGCATCCCTCTTTCCTGCACCTCGCGGGGGGTTTGCTTCCTCTCTTCCCTGCTGTGTTGTCCTTTACTGGCACACATGTAGGTTCACAAAGAGGATATGCCTGTCTCTGTCACAAGCTAATTTTCTTTTATGGTCTTCTCCTGAACATCAGATGAACCGTGGAGGAAAGCACAATGCATGAAATGCACATAGTTAAAAAGGTGAAGTATGTGAAGACATGGAACAGCAGCAGCGACAGGCAGGAAGGGCCTGATAGGGAGGAGGATGCTCAGAGACACATGGGCGGTGGCCAGGGCTGGAGTGACTTCAGGTGACTGCTTTCCCATCCAGGGAGAGAGGAGCGGCTCCTTGAGGTAGCCCGCTTACTACTGCTGCCCACTGTTCAGTCACCACCCTTCAGCCGTGCCAGCATCACCCACAGGCCTGGGTGTTGTCCAGACCCCTCCTGTCACCATCCTGCCTGGACCCTCTTGGTTGCCATGGTGCCCAGAAGCCCAGCATACCACATCCTCTCCCAGTGTGAAGCTGGGTCTGTGATCTGGACCTGGCTGGATTCGCTGGTTGAAGAAAAAAGTGAAAAGGATCCTTTCCTTTCAAAAACAGTGCCTAACGGCAGTTCAACTTTTCTCTCAGCTTCCATCTCCATCACACTGTGACAGCAGCTAGGCTTTTCTGCATGGACTTGTCATGCCTCGCCACCTGCAGTCACTAATAGTAGGGTCCTAGCTTTTCATATCCTAAATAACTAGGCCACTCTGGAAACAGACCGTAAGAACAGCGAGGGCTTCCAAACTGGTCAAAGGATATGCCAAAATCTGCTCCTTTCTGTGGCTCGACTATTCCCTGAGTGGATTTCAGTTCAGCCCGAATGATCCTGTAGTTTTTGCCTTTGTTGCTGTCCCAGTATGTCTGTCCATTGCACTCATAGCAGACAGCGAACTCCATTCGCTCATAGGACTGGATTTTCTCAGGTAAGCTGATGTCAAAGGAGAATGTGTCCCTGTCTGAACCAGCGTAAGTGTCCTTCACATAGCAACAGGGAAAGTCTGTGAAGCTTTTCCAAGTGTCAAATGTCATTCTTATTTTCACCATCTTCTCAAAGGCAAGGTTCTGCACCTTCACGGTGCCTGCAATTGCTTTGTCCTTCAGCACACAGTTTTCAAGGCAGACACGGTCGGTCTGAAGCCTATTTCTGAAGTCTAAGTAATCTGCCGAAGGCTGTGAAAAATCCAAAACAAAGCTCTCACTCTCTGCTGTCGTCAGACTCACAATGTTGTCTAGCAGCTCGGTGATGTTAAATGGAATATCTAGCGGGTCATCAAATTCTGAAAACACTTTGACCATTGTCAGGGCCTGGCCTTGGTTGTCTGCGAAGGACACCCGCTTTTTCACCTTTTTCTCCTGGATGGTTGGGGCCACCATTCCGCTGGCTTCATTCTTGCGGCTCAATTGAATACAGGGTCTCAGAGGCTTGCTTGGCTTAGGTGAGGCCTTGAAGGTGAACCTCTCTCTGTGTAAGGAAGGGGCCATGCAGCCGTATCTGTACTCTATGTCCACAGCCATCATTGGGGTTATATGAATAGGCTAGAACCCTGACAATAGGGGAAAAGAAAGAAAACAGCAAAGAGATCAAGCAGATGTTTAAAGGCATCATTCCAGCATGGACTGACAAACAGTGCTTTCCTTCCCCTCTGCCCCCATTGGTTACAGGTCAGTGTTGACTCAAGTGGGGTCCAGCATAACATTGTTTCCAGGATGATAAAGAGTGTAAAGAGAGAGGGAGGGGAAGGAAGCCCAAGATCAAAACAAACAAATGTACAAGTATGGAACCACTGGTTTTACAACAGACTCATGGGTTTTTCTGTCTGAATTTTTTGAGGCCTTTGTTATGCTGATGTGCCATCAGAAATAATGTAAAGGTAATATATTGTTGGCAGAGTTTCCCAAACTCACCTGACCAGGGATCCCTCTTTTGTGAAGCACCTTGCAGAACACATGTTCTGAGGCACATACTTTGGTAAATACTGCTTTAACCCAATAAAAGAAATTAATTCATCCCACAAGTATTGACTGATGTGACAGCCATTATGCTAGACACTGATTTTTCATTAGTGTAGACAGACAGAAACCAGATTCCATTAATGTATAGATTTTTTTATGTCTTCCTTTAAAAGTATTTTTTAATAGCGATTTTGTATTTTTAAATCTTTCACCTGGATGAATATTTTTTTCTCTCTATAGTGAAATTAGCCTCTATAATAATAAAAAGCACAAAGAATTATGATAAAAGATAGGGTTAAATCTGACTTCATAAAGACTGTACTTGTCTATAGGTGAAAAATAAATAAAACCAAAAAATTAAATACAAACTGGGAAAGCATTTTACCAAAAAAAGAAAGGCAAAGAGTTCTGCTCCCCATTCTGTCTCTGGTGAATCCTCTCACCACCACCCCCACCTCTGGCTTACACCCCAGTTCTTCTTTGTATAAATAATTTTTTTTAAAAAAATAGGATAGCAAAGAGTTAACACCTCAATATATAAAAAGTTCCTACCAAGCAATAACAGTCAAATATTCCACATAGAAAAATGAGCAAAGAGCATGAACAGGAAATTGATGAAATTCAAAAATGGTTCATAAGCATGCAAATTTAAGTTAGAAAAACATACACAGTTTTATAAATGAATTGTTGCCACAAAAGAAGAAAGGAAGAAAGGAAAGAAGGCAGGAAGGCAAGAGGGAGGGAGAGAGGGGGGGAGGGAGGGAGGGAGGGAGGGAAGTCAGGAAGGAAGGAAGGAAGGAAGGAAGGAAGGAAGGAAGGAAGGAAGGAAGGAAGGAAGGAAGGAAGGAAGGAAGGAAGGAAGGAAGAAAAGAAGGGAGGAAGGAAGGGAGGGAGGGAGGGGAGGAGGGAGGGAGGAAGGACAGACAATGCTTGTATCTACCTATTGAGTTAGGAAAGAATTTTTAAAGGTAATACAAACATTTGTAATAGTCTAAATTGGCATAATATTTCTAACTATTATTTTGGGTTCTAGTATTATATGCAGGTATTAAGGAAACAAAAATGCATGGGGATAATGGACTAAATATTCAGTGCAAAATTTGGGGGAAAAGAGAGAGCACATGACCTAAATGACCAGTAACAAGTATCTGGTTTAGTTATGTATACTACATTCATGTAATAAAAATCTTGTATCAACATTTGGAATAAGATTTAAATGGCATGGAAAAAACTTCTAACATATTGTTAATGTAAAAAAAAATGAAAAAGAGAACATTTTACATAGACATCAGGCTGATGGGGAAAAATATGTATAGGCACACACACAAAAATACTAGAGAAATACTTTAAATTGTCTAAATACACAGGAGATGGTATTTCAGAAAATTTTTGGTTCCTGTTTTGTTCTTATGTTTTCTAAATAATATCCCTCCTATAATAAAAAAGGAATCCAAAAAGCACCTTAAAATATTTAAGATTTGCCAAAAATACATCCAATACTGCTTCATGGAAGTCTAGCAATTTTTATTGTTCTAATTACCATGGCAAATCTATATTCTCATTTTATTATGATTTGCTAACTGAATAAATTAATGATGAAACTAGAATTAACATGTCTAGTCTGAGAATCACAGGACACAAAGATCCGCCTTATTTTCCAACCATATTCTGCTCACTGAGATAATGGCATATGTCAATGGTGGTGTGTCAGGGTACTTGCTCTCAAGTCTCACCAAGTTTCCATCTATGGGACTGTGGGGTGATAGTGGTAGTTAAGGATATGCACGGGCAAACTTGCTCATCTTTTGCCAAGAGCTGGGATGACTTGTTCAGTTCAATATTTCATTTTTAGTTTATGACTTTGATTAACCAAATCTATTTTTTTAAAATGAGAAACAACAAAAACATATTAGGTTTGATCCCATTTTCCAAAAGAAGGACATCACTTCCAGAATGCAAATAAAAAAGGAAACCAAGCCACTTGGTGAAACATAAAAATTTAGAGTCAAGTGAAACAATAATTTATAGCATGTAAATCATAGCTATGTGTTCACTGAAAAATAAATTTGTCTTATTCTTTGCTCCCTAACAAAACTGAACAAGTGAAAAATTTTAGGGACAAATTTACTTTCTATTACTTGTTCTTAGAGTCATGCAATTATTCTGGAAAGGAAAGTTTTGACTGAATTGGGCAAGATAGCATCAAAGAGGGTCATTGGATTAAAGAAGCAATGTAAAACCTATGCTCACAAATTACTTGAATTTGACTTTTTCCCCGTCATTGCAAAACTTTATTAGAATGTATTGGTACTACACCTTCAGTCCTAACTTATACACAGGCAGCTGCTTTGTTTTTAAGTTCAGATTAAAAACCAGCTGAACAGCAGACAAAGCTTTGCATCCAGCCCCTTTCAGTCTACCCACCCTGAAAACCTGGGTGGAAATTGAGGGAGGAGCATGCCTCCTTGACCACAGCTGCTTCCTCTTTGCCTGAGTCAGCACAAGGTCAACTGCAAGTTCTCTATACAAGTCCAACGAGCTCTGCGAACTGACTACATACGTGCTCTTCTGCACGACTTTCACACAGCTCATTAGAAAATGGTTGAGAAAGTTTCAAGATATTGTGGAAACAATTCTAAAGCTAAGGGATCGCTTCAAGAATCTGCACACTTGCAAGTGACTAAAGTTACTCACAAATTCTAATCCTGCAGGTTAAAAAGACTTAGTTGAAGACCTTGGTAAAGTTTCACTGTTGGGTCCCAGCTGTATATATTTGTCCTTGAG
The DNA here is from genome assembly GCA_019455555.1 of Galemys pyrenaicus. NCBI lineage: Eukaryota > Metazoa > Chordata > Mammalia > Eulipotyphla > Talpidae > Galemys > Galemys pyrenaicus. The sequence goes on along the minus strand of JAGFMF010011929.1, from coordinate 1,740,127 downwards.
ATTTCGTTTATCACCCAGCTGTAAGAACAAGTGCAACTGGGGAGGGGAGGCAAGGTTCTAGTCAGAGCCAAAGCTAATGAAACAAATCCATGGGCACTTTCTACAGCCTGACTGGTTTTGCAATATTATTCCAAAAAAGGCAAAAGTAAGGTTAACCACCTGGTGACCCAAGCATTACTACCAGGGCTATCGCTCCGGCGGCATTGCACAAGCACACCCTGCTCGGAATCCCTTCACTTGAGGACATTCATCCCTCTGGGCTCTCTCTAGGGTATGACCTGTTAGCCCCCGTGCCTAGCCTCACAGACAGCTTCCAGCTTATTAAAAGGATATTTTCCCTAGAATCAGTGCACACTAAAGTGCTGGTTTGGTGCACACATTCTTGATCCTCTGCTCAGGAATTCCCCAGGGGACTGTGACAGGAATGCCCATTATCCAGAATTATTCCTAGCAACTTAGATATGCAAGGTAAGAGATTTTTAAATCCCTGAAGGGAAGGCAGCTGAACAGGTGTTTTGTCCACAAATGGTAATTCTGACAGGCTCTCCTTTTTGCAAAGAATCTCCTGATGCCACAGCCCTTCCCTTTTCCCAGGCCAGGAAATATATGTCAGGTTGGCCAGGGTAAAAAACAGAATGAGAAGACAGGGACACACACTGAAATGCAAAGCATGGTATATGACCTGGATATCAGCTGACTACAGGACATGAATATGAATAGTTGTCCCACAGGCCAATATGGCCCAAGCTTTTCTCCCAAAACTTTCCTTCCAAAATAAATGCCCAAAACTTTTCTTCCAAATAAATGCCCAAGAGATCATTTTTGCCACATATTGCCCAAGGGCAGAGTGCGGTGTTCCAGATCAAAAGAAGACAAGTCGTAATACCCCAGAGAACTGGAAGAATATGAAGAGTTTTGCATAAATGCTTCCTTTCTTCCACCACCAAAAGGTAGTATCCCTTCGTAAGACAGCTGGCCAGGGTTAGACACCATGGGGATTTTTCTTGTGAAAACCATATGCTTATATAGAAAATAACCTTTCAGGCAGTCGAGCTACTGACATTCTGGCTGTATCTTTTATAGGCATTTTTTTTTTTTTTGTATTGGAGCCAAGGCATTTTTCCTTCCACTCTCCAAAACTCCACCAGCAATTACATTAAACCACAACCACATTAGGTGCACATTTACAACCAGGTTATAATTTTTTAAAGACATGGCAATCTACCACTTTGTCATTTCTTTATTCCCTCCCACAAGGTCTGGCTCACACAGTATGAACAGAGGTAACATCTTTCCCTTTGTACTGAGACCTGGGCCCCCATTCACAGCCTTAAAAGTTACTTGTACTCCTTTGTCCTGCACCTTCATCAGGCACCTTTGAGAGAAATACCTGTGAATGAGGCTGCACATTAGAGGGAAAAGACCAGTTAAAATAGAATAGCCCTTGCAATCTAAATATATCCAACATGAAACAGAGGTGAACCAGAAACGCTCCCATGTAGCTGTGTTGCAAAGGACAAATCACTCAACCTCTCTGGACTTGAGCTTTCTCCTCTGAGCTTTCTTCCTTCTAACTCTGACATTCTCTGTTAATAATGCCCAATGGTTTGTCCCACTAACTTTTCCCTGAACACTTCAATTGCACTTTGGTAAGTCCTCTGCTGTCTTCACTGTACTGTTGGCTCCTGCACAACTCTGCAGAAAGAACTTTCTCCTCTTATTTGCACCCAGTTCAAAGCCTGAAGACTCTTTCTGGACCCCAGGTCTCCCAAGGAGGCCTGGCCACACAACCACTGGCTCCCACACCATTCAGCAACTCTCCAAGTTCTCACGACTTGTCTTTCCTCAAGTTTCCCCTCTTCTGCAGGAAACAATACCCTGACAGACCCCAAATCTTCCATTAAGTCCTAGTGTACCCACTACTCCCTCTTTGGCAGCTTATTCCTTCCACATCCCCCTTCTCTGGGTTCAAAAAGATGGCATGAAAAGGGCACAGGGAGGGGAAAGGACAGAGCGTCCAGACTGGAAGATGCCACAGGTCACTCCGACCTTAACCCCTTCAATCTAGTCTTCCCGGACTGCACCCCTTCCCCAACCCCTCCTAGAATCTCCTCCTTTTCCAGCACCCACCTTCTGGGCCTCGATGAAGCCCCCTCCCCAGCTCGATGGCTGCATCGGAGAGCTCTGAAGGAGGAGGCAGGGAAGGTTACCACCACCGAACTACGTGAGCGTCAGTGTGTCCGGGAGGCAGGGCTTGCGCTGGGTTCCCGGAGCTGTGACCAGCAGGGGAAGGAAGACGACGAGGAGGAGGAGCCCAAGTTATCACACTGGGGCGGGGCGCTGGCGGGGTTACCCAGGCCGGAGCGGCGCCGCGCCAGCGCCCCAGAGCGGCCGCGTCTGCCCGCCCGGGAAGCCTTGTCTACAGACAGTCCGAGGACACAAGTGCTCAGGCTCCCGGAGGCCTCGGCCACCGCAGCCTCCTAACCTCTCAGACCTGGCTGCCTGTGTGAGCGACAGTGTGTTTCCTTGTGGTTTACAGGGAGACCGAAGCCTGGACAGACCTGTAGCGAGTCTCACTTGTCTCCTACCTCTAACTCCAGCCCCACCGCCCAACTCCGAAAACACCTTCCAGAAGTGGCAGATCCCAGTGCATAAACGCCTTATATTTGTCCCCAACCCAGAACAATAGGGGGCAAGGGTGTCTCTGGTTCCTAGTCCTCCCCCCACCACCTCCAATTTCCTTCTACAGGACTCGCACATCGGAGTAACACGTGGATCTGGCCCCGCTCCATTCCATCTCTTGTCCCTGAATTGCCCTCTCTATGTAGAAGTAGCTGCTTACTCGAGCCCTTCAAGAGTGTTCCACTCCTGGAGTATAACCGGACAGTGAACATACAGATGCAGAACCGTATAGGGCGTCCACTGCGTGCTTCTAGCAACCACTTGCCCAGCCTTGCACTTGGACTCAAGGGCTTGGGGAGGGACGAGGGACGTACCTGGTACAGAGGTGCAGAGGTTTCAGCCCCAGCCCGAGGCAGAATCAGTGTCTGGGTGACAGGGGCAGAAGCGGCAGGAGGTGGGGGCTGGGACTCAGGTGTGCATCCTCAATGATTAGCCGCATCCATCTGCACGTGGGAATATCCAGTTCACCTCCTCTCTGTGACCTGTCTCCCAAGACTTGGGGTCCTCCCCGCAGGCTTGCTCCCTTTAACTTTCGTGCACCTCTCCCCACTTGGGATGCCATCCCTCACCCCCTTTCACGTAAACGCCCCTCTCAGCCAATGGGTGCCTCCAGGATGTCTACCAATGGCCTTGGATGCTTGGCTTTGGAACTCACCCCTCCGCCACGTGATGGGCTGAGAGCCCAGAGTGATAGGGCTGCAGTCCAGACACTGGGAAGAGGGCTGTGGGTCACTGTTTCATCAGAAGCCCAGGGAGAGGCGCCAGGGGGCAGAGGCTTTTTTCTGCAGAAGAGCACCCTTAGGCCAAGAGGGCTGAACTTACATGATTTGCAAAGTGCCCTCTTCCTAGGCAAAGTGTTAGCAGGGCAAAGTCTTTCTACAGCAAAGTGGTACTTGCAGTTACCTTCACACTATCCTGCAGGCTCCGCCTTCATTTCACACTTTCCCGGAACTTCACAGATGACCATAACTTCCCCTCAAGGGAAGGACCTTGAGGATCCCTGAGAGAAAGACTGGTAGCTCCAAATCCTATGATAGTGTCAGAAACAAATAATTACCAAACACTTGTTTTATTCCAGTCCTGGTGCAAATGTTAGTGTGAAAGGGATATGGTAAAAATTCCTTTTATAAGGTTGGGGGTGAGGAAGGGCCATCTTACAGAGTACCACATATATATTTGAGACTTTCTCAGGTTTATTTTGGAAGACATAGCCAGGTTTTCCATGATCTATGGCTATATGATCTCTGTGATACACCTTGAGGTCTGTGGAACATGAGCTGCTTGGAAGAGTCCAAAAACCCCTCCTGCCATATGAAATCAACCTGGAAAAAAATGCATATATATGTACATAGTCATATATATAATCATTGTGTTCAGCCATGAGCTCACCACCTAGAGATAAGTTTTCTAGTTTTAATGAATTTTGGAAACTGATATGGGCTTGTCAACTTTTTTAAATGCCAACTGAAGACATAAAAATATACATTCCTTCTGTTACGTGCTTTTATCTAAAAACATACTCTTTAGCAGCAGTTAACAACAAATTTCAGGAAGGACATCATCTCCAATTAAAGGTCACACTGGCTACATTTAGCGTTACAAAAATTCATTATGTTGAATAAGGTATTTGGGAATTCCTGCTTTAAGACAACTTCTAATTTTACTAGGGCTGTAAAAAACTAGTGGGTTACAATAATCCAATACAAATCTTCAGCTCAATACAAAGCTTCCCCAGACAGTCTTTGCATCTGAAGAGCGATGGATCATGAATCCTCTTCCTTGTCTTCACTGGCAAATCTGATAAAGGACCACCTGTGAAATCAACTGTTGGTAAGCTGTTGGCAAATACAGTTTCTCTGCATTATTACCTTTGCCAACTCTAAACTCCCTTTTATTAGCTGATGAGTAGATTGAAGATTTATTAAGTCAAATGTTGGCTAAGTTTCTCAAGTGTAGCAAGCGTGCTAGAGGAGTGGGCACAGGAAGAGTCAACTGGTATTGCAAAATGTATGCAGGCAAAGGGTGATCTGAACCAAACTGGGAAGGAGCTGGGACAAGTAAATACATTAGGATCTGGAAGCATCTTCCTTACATAGATTGAGGAAATAAACCGTGGGCAATAATTTCCCCTGTGGTTTAGATGACTATTTTAGACCAAGTGAGTAGAACTAAACTTAGTTGTGGCACACCACAGTCTTGGTAGGTAAGAGCGTGGCATGTGAGTTTGAAAAGAGCAGTGTCCTTTGCGATCAGAATAGGGCTGGGATGGCAACTTGGAAGAACCGTGCCTGCAGAATTCACAGCCACCCAGAGCCCCAGAATCTGAGAGCCAGAGTGGCCTTTAGACAAAATCTTGGGCCGGATACAATCCCTCATTTTGTAACAACAAAGGAAGAGACTGAAAATGGAAAATTTCCACCTTTTAGTCAATGCACACCATGTTCCTTTGATACCAACTGGCATTACATTTTAACTTTAATTTTGTTTAAAAAAACAAGCCTTTCCTTAAATAAGCCAGAAAATTTAGCAGTGGCTAAACATGGTTCATTATCATTTTCCCACAAGCTGATTTTTTTTTTCTTTTTGTAGCTATTCATGCTGGTGCTCTCTTCTTCCTCAAGTTTGGGCGCTTCTGTACATACACTCATTTATTGAACATGTATAGTGAGTGACTACCATAAACCTGGGTGCTGGAACTGGAAAAATTAGTGATTTTACTTGCAAGAAGCTCCTGGGCTAATGCACAGTGAAGGATGTGTATAAATGGATGGAAGGTAGGTCTCTGTGTTTGGGGAGCTAACAGGCAGACCTGACACTGCAGTGAGGTGGGATGGGGAGTGGAGGAAGCCAGAGAAAGCGCCTAAGGGAAGTGACTGAAAGAGCAGGCCTAAGTGTTCTCAAAATCATTACTCTGCATTAAGTTCTCTGCCTTAGGCATTAGGCCGATGAACTGCCTAATCAGCTAATGTTTCTTTATATGTGTGTTAAGTCCCTTCTTTGTTCATCTAGAAGGTTAAAAAATATATTGTTATTATCTTATCTCCTCAACACATTTCTAGGACAGTCGGAACCTATCTTCATCCAAGATTTTGGAAAGAAAATCTTGTTTCCTTATCTTCTTCTTAGAGTCCTATCATCGCTCCTCTTTGAATAAAAAGTAATTGCAAAGTAAATCCAAATAAAACTAACCAAGATCAAGAGTTAAAATAAAGAAGAGAACATTCTTTTGCCTGATCAGAATAGAAAGTGGGAAAGATTATTTCCAAGCTGCCTATCAATTTATATTTAGATGAGTGCGGCTGCACCTGTCAGAGCTGCAGGCGCATTATGTTACCTGGGGCCCCTGCCCCTCTTTCAGATTGCACTGACTGTGACTCGCTAGGTCATGTTTTCAGGACAGTCAGATGAGTAGTCACAGAGGGATTTTGGAAGCCTCCGTCCTTGGACAACAGGGCCTCCTCGGCAAGGGAGAAGGTCTTGAGCAGTTTATACATCAAATCTCCCCATTAAGGCAGTTTCCTCATTGTTGAGAACTTTTGAATTCCTGAGTGAGGTTGATGTAGGGACCACTCTTTTTAATTTTTTAAAAAGATTTATTTATTTATGCATACAAGCACTGGGTATAGGCCAGAGGTGTGTGTATGTGGGGTGAGAGGATTCACCAGAGATAGAGTGGGGAGCAGAACAGGCAGACTGACTGAAACACACTGCTGAGGGGAGCAGCAGGCAAGTCAGGAGAGGTCTGCTGTGCCATGTGGGTCACCTCCCTGGCCTGGTATCAAACTCATGCTGCAGTTGCTGCGGATGCTTTATAGTGTGTTGTTTAACCCCTTGCACCACCAGGGAGGCCCGATGTAGAGACCACTCTTTTAAAAAGCTATGTAACTACAAAGGGCAATTTTAGTTCATAGTTAGTCCAGTACTTTGTGTGAATTGGATATAATATTTGTATTATCATTTTTGTGATAATGAGTATCAGATCATTATAGTCATTGTGGGAAATTCAGAAAAATATAATGATGAAAATCGTATTAACACCACTAACAATAACTACCAATATAATCCACTGACTTTTCTTTCAATATTTATTTTATGTATAAACATATTATCAGGATCATAGTATATCTAAGTTTAATATCTTAATTTTTGCTCATCCCTGCTTCACATTTTGCAAATATTAGTATTATTCTAATTAGTCTCACATGCCTTTTTATGACTGCGTAATATTCTTTGACATAGACTGATCATAATTTAACTATTTTTATATTGTGGAAGACTTAGATCCTCCTTCATCAATTTTTCTCTATTGTAAATACACTTTGATAAGCATCTTGATATTTGAATCTTTGTCCACACCCCTGAGTTTTGCCTCTTGCCCTATTTTCCACAAAGCACAGACATTGCCAAATTGTTTTTAGAAAGGTCAATATTAAACTTTCATTTTCACTACTGGGCAAAATGAACAGTTAAATAATCTTAATAAGGTCTTGGTTTGTGGACTTTGTACAACTTATACTTTATCTGACAAAAAAAAGGCATATGAGGATTTTTACTAATGAACCCTTTACTCTGTGCCTGTGTGAAAATTACTGTCTACTTCATCTTTTGCTTTAGCCTTGAATCTCCAGGCACACAGCAAATCTGTTATGAGTGTGGCCTGCATAACCCTTATTATTGACTTAAATGGTATTGAGTGGTGGCTGGTCTGAGAGAAGGTGAAGAGGCTGGGAGTGAGGGAATTCCACTTTGCCACAGGCTTAAAAGGAATTAGGCAGAACCCAGTAGATATTTATATTCTTTGCTCTTTCATTCCCTACTCATAACTGGTGTGGTCATAAATTATAATTAAACATGTAACTATATACTTATGATGCAACCTATAGCATTTAGAATTTCATGACAAGTGGCATGCTTTTTGTGAGGAGAAAAATATGTCAAGCTGTTTGTAGAGTTGTGACAGACACCTTGGCCATTGCGTGCCCTGTACCTAAGGTCTGGCCTGTTTCTGCCACCTCTCTCTACTGTCACACACCTCAGATACTTGCAGGCACTTTACATTTTGTATAAACAATTGTATTTCAGTTGGTATATATTTACACAACTGCCTGGATCATACTCCTAGAAATAGGCAGTGATATAATTCCTATTAAGAAAACAATGACTCATTTGAGGGATGAGGAAAAGAAACAAGTATTTATGTACGGTGATTGCTAAATGCACACCACTATGTTTTTCAACAACCTTTAATTTTCTATCACTCCTTTTTCTTTGAAATGGAGAGCCAGAAGCTGAACTGACTTTACGGTTTTCCTTATGATCATCTGATATCCTCTAGAGAACTCTGTCTTAAAGCCTGCATTCTTCCTTCTCCAAATGCACGTAACAATTTCCCCACAGAGAGCTACGGGCTGTTTGGCGCTAGAAATGCAGCAGTTAAACCTTGGAAGTCATCGTGTGTGGAAACACTTCTTGCTCTGCCCTTTGCATTGCTCCTAATCTTGAAGAGGCACAAATCTGGAGAGCAGCAGGAGAGCCTGCAGCTAAAGTTATTTCACCAACTGCGGCGTAATGGTGTGTAGAAAGCAATGGCGCGTTGTTACAAAGACTACTTGAGTTCGCTATAAAACTACACTTTAAAACAGCATGGTACTGGAACAAAGACAGACACACAGACAAATGGAACTGTATAGAAAGCACAGAAGTAAAACCACACAACTATGGACAACCGATCTTTGACAAAGGAGCAAAGAATTTGCAATGGGACAAAGACAGCTTATTCAATAACTGGTGCTGGCAAAACTGGTCCTATATATGCAAAAAAATGAAACTGGACCACTACCTCACATCATGTACGAAAATCAACTCAAAATGGATAAAAGACCTAAATGTAAGACCTGAAACTATAAAATATATAGAAGAAAACATAGGTAAAACGCTGCAAGACTTACACCTCAATAGTGCTTTCGAGGTAGCCATCTCCAAAGCAATAAAAATGAGAGAGAAGATAAACAGATGGGACTACATCAAGATAAAAAGCTTCTGTACAGCAAAGGAAACATTAAATAAAACAAAAAGAATCCCCACTGAATGGGAAAAAAATCTTTGCGCTCCACACAACGGACCAGGGTCTAATCACAAAGATATACAAAGAATTCATAAGACTCAAGAAAAATAAAGTAAAAAACCCAATCAAAAAATGGGCAGAAGAACTTAAAAGACACTTCTCCAAAGAAGACATACACATGGCCAACAGGCATATGAGAAAATGCTCAACATCCCTCATAATCAGGGAAATGCAAATGAAAACCACAATGAGGTACCACCTTTCACCGATAAGAATGGCACACATCAAAAAAAAAAAACCAACAACAACAAATACTGTGAGGATGTAGAGAAAAGGAAACCCTAGTACACTGCTAGTGGGAATGCAGGCTAATCCAACCATAATGGAAGGCTGTATGGAGGTTCCTCAGTCTATTAGAGATGGAACTACTATATGATCTGGCAATCCCGCTCCTAGGGATCTACCCAAAGTACACAAAAACACTGATCCAAAAGAGCACCTTACTCCTATGTTATTACAGCACTACTTGTAATTGGTAAGACCTGGAAACAACCCAAATGCCCAAAAGTAGATGACTGGATCAAGAAGTCGTGGTACATTTACACAATGGAATATTATTCAGCAATCAAAAATGACAAACTAGGGCCATTTATAGAAACATGGATGGAGCTAGAGGAATTATATTCAGTGAAACAAGTCAGAAGGCAAGAGAAAAATATCAGATGGCTTCACTATTAGGAGGAATATGAAAGAACAACAACAACAAAAAGAAGAAGAAGCTCAAGGAAATGGGCAATTATAACCAAAAGCAAACAAAAAACTCAACAAGACCAAAAAGTCAAAGATAAACCAAAGGGACGGGGGGGGGGAGGGAGGAGGGGAAGGAGAAGAGGGCAAAGACGGGGATGGGGGCAGAAAGAGCACAAGGGACTGAGGTGACGGTGCACAGGTGGAATGGTGGTGGGTACTCCCTGGGGAATACAAATGATGTCAAATATAATTAAATAAATTAATATATTTAAAAAATAAAATTACACTTTACCAAAAGTAGCAACCTGATAACTATTAGTATGAGTCTTACTTGGTTAGGAGCCATACTACAAAATATACAAGGCCAAATTGCCAAATCGCCTTGGAAATTGATGTAACCATCTATTAGAATTCAACAAAGATATCTGATGTTATTCTTTGGTCATCTTCAAACGAAGACTCCCTTAATGCAGAGTCTGTAGTCTCCTTATATTTTTTTTAATGCTCATTGCCTCAAAAAGAGTAACTTACTCTTTCTCCCCTGACTTAGTCCCTGGTTATTTTTTCTTATTTCCTTTTCTGGAATTTCTCCCTCGTTTATACAAACTAGGAATTTCTCCTAAGATAAGCATTTTTCCTTTTAAATCAGCATTCAGGAACAATCCAAAGTCATAGGTTGCCATTGTCATCATTTTAAAACAAACTGGACATTCCCGTTTAATTTCTAGGAAGGCACATAAAAGATGAAGACTCATCTAGCCCTCAGACCCTGGAGATAATGAAGTGTTTGGTTAGGAGCTCAAGTCATCTTGTCACAGAACATATTCCTGAAAAAAACGTAGTGTCACAGGTCAGCTCTGGAAATGAGCACCATGGGACTCCTGTCTCAGCTCTCTGAGACCTGCCTAACTCCTCTGACCTTAGTCTCCTCTTACATGCAGCTACCTGGTTCTATAATTCCCAGCATGCCATGCTCAATGGGGACAGCTGTGAAGGAACGAGATGGATATATAAATGGAATTAGGACAAAGAGTAAGAGGGAGACCATTTGGAGGAGAGAAACATGGTGAGAGACATGTGGAGAGGCTGCTTCTGGGATTTAGTATTTTGACAGAGATGGTGACACCCATTATCTTGACTTCATTATGGGTTATGTGGTACATTTTGAATTGTGGGTCACTCCTGCCCCATCTTTCTGGGACCTGCTAACTCCTGACCTTAGACTCTTTAGACCTTAGACATGTGGCAAATTGTCCTGCCTTAGCTGCTCTACTTTGAGTTGAGCCTTAATTGGGTTTGCCCACGAGGGGATTGATAATTTTTGGAGTTTGATTAGGAGTATGGATTTTGAAATCCTTCTTTTCTCTCTCTTTCTATGCACACCAATTAAAGATGTTTCACACTAAGAGCCTTTGTTAAGGCCTTTGTATGTGCCTTTGATTGTGTGTGTGTGAATGGCCAGGCCCTTGTAGAATGTGTCCCTTAATAGTTTTGGGTCCCTGGATACCTCTTGGTCACATGGCTGCAAATCTGGTGGTTCAGTTTGGAATAGTGATGCTGCCACAATGGTCTCTGTGAACCTTAAAAAGTTCCTCCCCAATCCTGTGCCTCTATTTCCTTATCTGTAAGATAGGAATATTACTGTCTGCTAGGTAGGGTTTCTTTAAGATTTCCTGTAACACTTTATGTATAAACCTAGATGACATACTCCACAAAATCCAAGTCCAGTGAAAGCCACATATCTGGATTGTTTTAAGTATAATAAAATTTGGACCTGAACTCTCCACTCACAGAGGTCAACAAAAATCTTACTATTATTTGGCTTAGGTATCCCCCCAATTGGGAATAGACCCTTTGTTCTTAGATGTTGTGGTCATTGCCCTTCATGAATGCTCCTCTTGCAGTACATTCTCTGCAGATATTGGGTCCCTCCATCTACAGAAGTTGATGCTCATGGCAGTTTTGATGATGTCCCTATAGCAAGCCTAGTGTGAACCTGCTGCACCCCCACTTGAAATCCCCTCTACTTGAACAGGGTGTCACTTTCTATCAGCTGCAGAAACTTCAGATCGCACATCTCACAGATTCTGGGATTCACCTCTTCGCTGGATTGAATCTTTGCAGATCTATAGAAACACAAGGGTGTGTCCCCTTGATCTCTTGAAGGGTTCTGGACCCTTTCAAGAAGGACCCATAATTCCCAAATAAAGACTTGTAAGGGGCCAATTTCTTCAGAGGCTCCTGAGCCATGAAGAAGCTGTTGGCACCCCATTAGTGTGCCAAGATTTGAGGAAAACAAAACAAAACAAAACAAAAAAACTGCATTTTCCTCTGGTGTAAGGTGTTGAAGTATGTGAGCAGAAAGAGCAAATTGATATGCTGACATATCTGTTAACTATCAAGCACATGGTAGGTATTTTAAGGATGTCATCACTTTGCCAAATACTCCATCAATTAATAGTAGGTAAGCAGAAACAATAAGATGAAGCTTGTTGAAAAGAGGCAAAGGGTATCTCTAAAGACTGTGAAAAGGAACAGACCTCTGAAACAGGTTTACCACAGGAAGTAGGTAAGATGTCTTTGATTATAAGAAGTCTACATTGTATATATTACACAAAAATATTCACAGAAGAAAAACTCAGATGAAAAGTTAGGAAGATTTTTTTAATTTATTTAAGAGAATGCATTTATCCTACATGTTTCGCTGTTTTCCTAGATAATTTTGTGATATTATAATTTTTATAGTAAACCCTAAGTGATCTGGTAAGCATTTTGAAAAGTAAACAACTTTTTAATGTATTTAATAAATTATCATAATATCTACATTAAATTCCATTTTATTCCTGGTTTCTGTCATCCAGTAGAGGTAAGAATTATACTGATTTCTAACATAATAACAAAATTATTTCTTACAAAACTGAATATAATCTTGAGCCTCCCTGGTGGTACAGGTTTTAAAGTCTCAGTGCTATCACCAGCCACTGCTGCATGAGTTCAATCCCTGGTCAGGGAGGTGACCCACATGGCACAGCCAACCTCTCCTATCTCACCCATTGCTCCTCTCAGCAGGGTATTTCAGTCAATCTGCCTGTTCTGCTCCCCACTCTGTCTCTAGTGAATCCTTTCACCACCCCACAACCTCTGGCCTGCACCCCAGTTCTTGGATGCATAAATAAATAAAAATAAATCTTCTAAAAAAAAAAAAACCCTGAATATACTCTTATCATATGATTCAGTCACATACCCAAAAGAGTTGAAAACTTAGATTCCACACAAGAACCTTCACCTGGATGTTTATAGTTTATTATAAATTTTTAGTTTATTTCAGCTTATTTATAGCTTTATTACTTATCAAACTTAGAATCAACCCAGATGGTTTGTTTACATGAGTGTATGAATAAATTCTAGTTCATCCAGGCAATGGAATATTATTCAGTGTTAAAAAAGAAATGTATTATCAAGCCCAGAGAAGATATGGGGGGATTCTTAGACACATATTATCAATGCACTTAAGTGAGATAAGTTAATCTGAAAAGACTACACACCGTATAATTATAACTATGTGACATTCTAAAAACTATATGATATGTGTGGAAACAGTAAAAAGATGAATGGTTTCTAATAGTGGATTGGGAGGGAGATGAATAGACAGAACACAGAAGATTTTTACAGCAGTGAAAATACTCTATAATGATGGATAACTGTCACTCACTACATAGTTGTCTAAACCCATAGAATGCACGATACTAAGAGTGAGATCTTAGTTTATAAATCATGACTTTGGGTGGCATGATATATCAACATGGATTCATCGTCGGTAAAAAGTATAGCATTCTAACTAGTGATGTTGGTGATGGGGAAGGCTATGCATGTGTGGGCATAATGGGTATGTGGAAAATATCTGTACCTTCCTCTCACTTTTGTTGTAAAACCAAAACTATTCTAAGAAATAAGATCTTTTAAAAAGTTAGCTAGATGAGATATGAAGAGAGATGGGATAAGAATGTGTTGCAAAAACTGCAAATCAAATAATTGAACTCTGCCATGGCAATGGAAATAAAAAAAATTGACAGCATAGGAAATGGAATCATCAATTTGGAGGTTAGTCTTGAGAAGTTTGAGGTTAATCTTGAGAATATTGAGTTAGTAATGATAAAAAAAAAAGAGAAATTACTGAAAATAGAGGTAGATAGTGAAAAAGAGAATGGGAAGTGGAAATCCAATTTAAAAATTGTAGTATTATTAAGAGGAAAAAATAAAAGAAACAAATGCTAATAATTTTATTGAAGAAAACATTTCCAATTTCTAAAGAGTCCAGAGTAGGTAAATTGAATGTACTTACATATTCCACATTAAAATCAATTTAAAGAGATCCACACTAACAATATTTTTAATTACAAGGACAAGAATAAGTGCTCCAAGCATCTAGGCAGGAGATAACTAACTCCCTCTCCCCTCATCTCCAAACAAGCTACTCTTAGAAGAACAAACACCAGATAGACTTCTAACTTCTTTGTAGTAGAAACTATCAGAAAATTAGGAAGAGACATCTAAAAAGATTTTATACTTAGCCAAGATAACATCCATGTGTCCACAAAAACTAACATTTCCCAATTTTTTGTATTAATAAACTGGTATGTGTGTATATATATATACCAGTGACAACAAAAATGTGTATGTGTATGTGTGTGTGTGTATTGTTTTTCAACTCTACAGTCTTTCTTTGATTCTTTTCTGCTAACAGAATAATTTAGGTAATGCTGTTTTACAACACTGTTTAAGAAGCACAGGTTCACACCTCTTCAAAACGTCAATTTTCTAACCAATTTTCCCATGTTGCAAAATATAGCAACATTAAACATTACACAAAGAAAAAGTACTTATATCTTGTTATCCACCATGCAAATGCAGGTTCTTGATGAGTTTCTAGTATACTAGGTAAAAGGCTTTTTGACACTCCCTGTTTCTCTTTGTTCTTAATGACCCTCTTCCCTGGCAGTGGTAGAGTTATTTGCTGCTGAGAAAAGAGGTCCACCTCCCATTGACTTCTTTAACCTCACCTCTCCCACTCCAAGGGTGGTCCTACTGCTTCCCCTACCAGTGGGAATTTGCACTCTGTGGGCGTAGTGTTTGCTCAGGTGGCTCAACATACCAAGTTTTTGCTCCTTAATTTCACTCCAAGTGCCAAGATCTTAATTTATACATCATACTGAAAAAATCATAGCTTACTAGAGCTAAGAAGATTTTATGTTTTGTAGTGAAGTACCCTTGTTTACAGGTGAGGAAATCAAGGTTCAGAAAGGTGTCATCATTTGCTAAAGGCCATAGAATTGGATGCCTTTTGAGTTGGAACTAACTAGCTGCACCCACCACAAGGCAGACTCGGACAGGCAAGATCCACTGACAGGCCCACGCAAACCTGTCTTCAGAGTGGGGAGTAGGCTCCTGAGGTCAGTGCTCACATCCTGAGGAATGACCACAGGCAAAGGTAGTGCTCACTAATCAAAAGGCCAGTGAATTTCCAACAAAAAGTGAAGATGTACTTTCAACATGGCGCCACAGAACAATCGAAAACCAAAGGTATCAAGTGTGGGAGAGTCTGAGGACACAGATGACTTGGTTCTAACCAGTTCTTTCTCAGACATCTTCAATATTTGGATTTTTTAGGGCTATTGTAAAAACACATTTCCCTTCTAGACAACCAGATTTGACTAATGAGAGCCAATGTCCATTTGTCAAATGTAGATCAAATTCAGAGGTTGAGATCACAGTAGCCTGTACTTGCGGATGCCACAATTTTTCTGCTTGGTGCTTGGGCTTGTCAGGAACACATCAGGTTATAAGAAAGAAGCCCCACTCCAACTAGCTTCATTCAACAAACCAAAGGAAGAAATAAATTGGTTCATTTCACCAAACACATGTACGACAGGAGAGGGATTGGTCCAGGATTAACTTCTCCACATTTTGTCTACTTGCTTCTATAGGCTGACACCAAGTCCACTTGGACCATGGCTAGAAAAGAGTGTCACCCAGTATCAGTATACAAACTTCCTAGGATGCATTAAGAACTGTGGTCAGAGAGATGGGCCAACCTGACACTGTGCTGAAAGGATGAGAAGCATTTTCTGTCACTAAATTAAAGGGAGCAGGCAGGAAATGAGTATAGGGCAGATATAAACAATAGCTAATATTATTGATAGTAGGTTTTAAATGGTGCATATGTTGTTACTGTCATTTTGTATTTGCAAGAAGGGAGAAAAGAAATTCATAATTCCTCTGCTTTGCTTGCTGTCACCATCACCAGCCCCACTTCCAGAAGGGTATCCTGGTCAGAAGGACTTCTGAAACACAGGTGCTTAGCAGCCTGCAGTGGGTAACAAGGAGCCCACTGTGTTTCCTTGGGTTGGAGGGTTCCTATTCTCTTTCGAGCTCTTTCTGGGAGTCTTAGTGGCATGCTCTCTTCTGCCAGAGGTGTGATAGTCCAGCCCCCAGCAGGGAAGGCCAAAGGATAGGCTCACCTGGTACTAGTCAAGAAACAAACTTGTCATGGGGTCATTTTGGGAAACACCCAGGTGCGAGTCTCAAAGAAGATGCCCTCATGCTCCATCAGATGGGCAGCAAGAAGCTGGGTAAGCCTTAGTCACAGTTCTGGGCAGTGCTGGCTATCAGGTTAGCCCTTGATGCCACCGTTGTGCTGCTGCCTGGTGCAACTCCATGAGCATAGACTGTGACTCCACGGGGAAAGGACCTCTTGCTAGCTGCTTAGCATCATTTCTGTTTCCTGTATTCCATGGGCCCAATATTAACAATAAGAATGTTCATTTATCGAGCAGTTACTTAGTATGAGGCGCTTTACATACTTTATACTAATATCCTGAAAGGCAGGTGTTTCTACTAACCCTCTTGTATAGGGAAAAAACCGAGGCTCAGAGAAGTTGAGTGGCTCAACGAAAAGTGCACAGCGACAAGTGCCAGAGTTTTGATTCAAAGTCAAATCTGCATGACCCCAAAGGGCAGGCTGCTTCCTCCACACCAGGCAGAAACACACAGCAAACAGATGGACTTCTTGGACTTCTTGTCTTGCTTCTCCAGTCTGCTACATTGAATTTTAGGGCCTTAACTGGGACTCCAGCAGAGTGAAATTTGGATTTTGCAAACAGAACCCTTAATTCAATTTGACTGCCAGGACAACCACCTCATTCACAGGCGAGCTGTATGAAAAGATGATTAGGTTACCCCAAGCTGGGGCTCTGAGAAAAGGTTTTGCTGCCTCCCTGGCTGGCTTCTGCAGAGTGGGCAGGAAGGAAATCTGGGGAGGTGGGGAAGGTAACAGGAGGGGTAGAGTAGGGAGGGAACATAAGGAACACCCTGGAGGCAACTTTCTGAGGCCTATGCAGGGTGAAAGGGATAGACCCCACAACAGGTGAGCAAATGCCAAATATCACTGTTTCAGGAGGAAGTCAGACACAGAAAAGAATCCTCCTACCCCAAACAACTCTCACATGTACCCCACATCCTGAGACAGCACAAGAAATAAAACAGCCTGCTATACATGCAATCTTCATTGCAATTCTATAGTAAACCTGGAAGGTATTCTTTAATTCAGGAGGACTTTGTGAGTCTTTGAGGTTGATGAAAGTGAGGCCACGCCTGGCTCTATGGTTTGTGGGAGGGAATAGGAGGCTGCTGGTGACTGATCCTGATCCTTGATCCTTTCAGCTCTGAGTCCCCTCCCATGGCCTCAAGCCAGGGCTGACACTTGTCCATCACCGGTGTCCTGTGGAGGAAGTGACTCTGGCAAGTGAGCAGTGGGGGTCCGGGAGGAGGACAGTTTGCTGCTGTTATCTTGGACATAATACTGTGTTCCAGTGACTTTTGTTCCTTGAACTCCTGGGATCTTACCATCAGCTCTTTTCTCAGGGGGTTATAGCAGCCTCAAAGACATCCTGCCAAAACAAAAATTAACTCTAATTTTAAATCTCTCCAATTTAAAACATGAATTTATGCCATCTGGCATTTTTATGAATGAGAGGAAATTTTACAGAAGCAAGTAATGAAAACTTCAGGGCTCCAAAAACCACTGGGAAGTCACAAGTTTAGGGTTATAAGGGATTCTGGAAAGAACTTAACTGGCATAAATGTTGCTAGTGCTTTTCTGATCACTACCGGTTCTAAAACAATGACACAGGAACACTTCCAGAGCCTACACTCATGCCACCAGCTGATAGGGAAGCACCCCACCCCTCTCCCAGCAGAGAAAGGACATGGGCTTTGAACCCCTCCACCTCCATAATAGTGCTGAAGGGATGTTATTTTCCAAGACTCTCATTATTTGCTAAACACTTAAATGTATTTAGTTTGGGGTTCAGTGTTCCTTTGTTTAAATCAGACCTTAAGGGGTAGCCAAAATTGGATAAATGAAAATAATTTCATATTTAAAGAAATGTTAAAGAAGATATATGAGAATGAAACAAGGAAAATGAGTAAATAAGCTATACACTATTGTTCTCCAGACAGCCTTGGGAGCAACATGAGTCCCGAGAGAAGTTCATCACTAAATACTTTTGGAGCCTCTGACAAACTGTGACCCTATTTGGAGATTCCCAGGGCTGGAGAGCACACTGAAAACTGACAAATCCTGCAGTCAGGACATCTGGCTATTTAATCAACCATGCATTTCCCAAACTGACCCGAGAACTCATATTTTCTGCAAAATGTATTCTACTTATGCAAAGGATAAAAAGGATAAATTAGATGAGAATGACTAAAAACTGAGAAATGAAATTATAACTGAGCTGGGACATGTGTTATGCATGATTTAATTCCGTGTAATGTTAGTCCTCCCTAGAGAGCAAGGAAGGAAACTATTCTTACAGCAACAGGACAACAGAGGATGACTTCTTTCCCCTACGCACAGGACCAAGCCACCATGGGTTAAATAGAGCCAAATGGGAGAGATGAAGTCAACCAGCTCAAGGCTTCTCAGAGGGAAGGTGAGACCAAGCCATCCTTATATAAAATGGGCACACAAAGAACAAGACCCAGGGCTCTCCTTGATACCAGCTTGAGTAATAGAAATAAATACAACTCACATTAACAGTCTGTGCAAGTTTGAAAAGGAAAATTCTTCATGTAAAATAGAGGAGTTTTGACAGAAATGCAGAGAAATTCATATAAAGATGAAGACCAGCGTTGCAGTGACACAGGCACCAGGGCCCAGGAGTTCCCAGGCGCTGGAAGAGGTAAGAGTGGCTCCTCCCTGGAGGCTTCAGAAGTTCAGAGGAGTATGTCCTTGGTGACATCTTGACTTTGGACTTCTAGCCCCCAGAACTGAGGAGGGGGGAAGGAGAGAGAGGGAGATTTGATCTTTGTAGGATCAAAATTCATTCATTCATTCATTCATTTACTCACTCATTCATTTAGCTGAAAATAAAAGCAGTCTGTTATTCAACAACGGCAGGGTTTATTTAGAAAAAAATGGAAAAGGCAGTTTGGTGGGTGCACTGATGGTGAGACTCACATGTACTTCTCCACATCTAAGGCTAACAACCCCCTAAAAATCCCTCAAAGGACCTCTCCTTTACTTCCACGGAGTGGTTAACAGCATCATTTCTCATGGAAATGCAAAGCATTTTGGGTCCTGCAGTTTGCTGTTTTGTACAGCACGGTCATGAATATTAATGTTCAGGATTCATTTATTCATTCAATACAATCTATTGTGTGTATGTGAGGGACTGAGGATGCAGAGTGAGCAAGCCAGGCCCCGCTGTGTTCATGCTCACCAAAGGACAGAGAAGTGGTGGAAACAAGTAACTACAGGCCACTGGGGTGGATTCTTCAACAGCATGATGGCGGGCTCAGGACTAGAGCAGAAGGCAATCACCTCGGTACAGTCTTTCCAGTTTGATCCAGACAGCAATTAAATGCTGCTTTCTCAGTCACTGAAGCAAACCAACAGATGGTTGTTTAATTGTTTATAAAACAAACATTAACTACTGGGCTTGGCAATATATCTCTTCTCCCAAAGGTCTTGAAGCAGATCACAGACAACACATTGGGAGGTGCTGAAAACATCAAAAGGTAAGATGTGGAAACTTGGAATTCAGCTCTGACACTGTCAGCTTTATATCTTCTGTGAAACTGCAGAGTGGAATAATAGTTTACGTGTTTCACAGACACATTGGTTGGAATGGCCAGTGGCTTCAAAAATATCTTATATAAATGGTCAATTGGTACTCAGCAAACTGCTAACTGGCAATGAAGGGTTTCTGTCAAGTTACATGCATTGACCAGAGATATGTTGAGGGATTTGATCCCCTTCAGAAAGGGAATGTATAGTCTCCTTGTTCCTGGTCATGTTTTGAGGCCTGTCTTTTAGCCCACGGAGCTTCCGACTTTACATGAACACAGTTGGTTCTAACATGGTGCCAGTTGCAGTAAAGGGCAAAGCACTTATGTCTCTAGTAATCACATCAGCATCACTTGGCTAATTCTCTAATATAGACTACAAGCTATTACTATGCCATAAAACTCTCAAACTGTGAATGCTGAACCAGAGACACTTCCAAACAATGAGAAACAGTTGGAGAGTCACCAGAGGTACTGTCCAGCTGTCACTAGCATTTCCTAGGGTCCAGTTTCAAAGGTTGCCATTTCCAGCCATCTGCTTGTCAATGGTGTTGCCATTTTCATGTTGCAGGAGCTGGACACCTGGCCTGTTTCTGACCCTGCTGTAGGTGTAGTAAGTATGTACTGACAAATCGTGTACACCAACCCTGGCAGGCTCCCCATCCTCTGAGCATGGAGGAAATAGCTTCCACTCTGATTTTCCTCCCCCTGGAAACCTTTTCCTTACCTTCCTGGGTTCCACTGGAATGTCCCATGCCCAGTGGAATCCCTTGGCCACCCCATACCTTAGCCAACTTACATCCTTCCTGTTTGTCTCCTTCAGCGCTCTTGTCACTATCTGAAATCATTTCTATTTATTTTCTTCTTTGTTGTCTGGCCTCCCCAACAGGAAAGTAAGCACTAACAGGGAAGAACATTGTCTACTCACTTGATCTGTCTTTTTCAGTGCATAGTCTGAATGAAAAAGAAAGATTGATAACAGTATCAGAGGTAATTTTGAGTGAAAATGAAAAAGGAAGATCACCTGCTGGTTTTGTTCATGGAAGATCATTTATTTGTGTTCTCTCTTATCATCCAGACAACTGACAACTTCTGGATCTACCTGGATCAAGATATCGATCACCAAAAGAACCCAACTAACCAAACAAACGAACAAAAGCAACCAAATATCTATGTTCTTGCAAATGTACCAGAGCCAGGTGAGCACATCTACTTCAGGTTGTGACTTTCACCTTGTCAAGCTGAACCAAGGTCAGTAGAGACCCAGTCAGGGGTGGGGAATATAAAAAAAATACTAACTGATAATATCTTCCCCAGAATCAAGAGGGGCCCCGAGCTGAGAGCCATCTGTCTGCAAGGGAAGCAGGCGGGAGAGGGATCTTTGCAGAATGTAGGGCAGACAGCAGTAATCAGAATGCCATACCATGATAGTGTTTCTTGGTCCCTACTGTAGGACCCCACCCACATCTGGGCACTTTCTGGGGTCTCAGTGCAGCAGGAATCTACTCCTTTGGAAGTAGTTAAGTTCTCCTAGGTGAAAACTTCTGATTGACCATATTTCTTTATTTTCTTAAAAGGATTTATTTATTTATGCATACAAGAACTGGGATATAGACCAGAGGTGTGGGGGTGGGGGGAGGATGGGGGAGAGGATTCACCAGAGACAGAGTGGGAAAAAGATTGACTAAAATACACTGCTGAGGGGAGCAACAAGCAAGACAGGAGAGGTCTGCAGTACCATGTGGGTCACCTCCCTGGCTGGGGATCGAACTGGTGCTGCAGTGGCTAGAGATAGCTTCATAGTGCTGTGCCTTGACCCCTTATGCCACTAGGGGTCTTGACCCTAATGCCTTGACCTCATTACCCCCTGAAGTAGGACACTTTGTAGAACCAATAATCTTGTTTTCTTTCTTCATAGTAGCAGCTAAAAAAATTTCATACTGAAAGCTCCAAATATCCAAACTACTCTTTGCTCCCACAATAATCTCTAAGGAAGGTTGCTGGGAGGGTTATGGCTAATTTATGGTGATTGACCATATTTAGCTAAGGGTAGGGAGCAGCTCTGAAGAGCAAATATTTTCATACCCTCAGAAAGTTAGCTAGTCAAGCAACCAAGTTAATATCCATCCATCCACCCACCCACCCACTTACCCACCCATCCGTTATCCAGCTGGTATGTTGTAATGGACTTGAACCCCTACCTTAGACCCTAGGGATACAGAGAAAAAGGACTCAACTGCTTTTGAGTTCTTCATGGTCTACTGGGGGAGACAGACATCTAAACAGATAGACACTACATTCTGTTATATGCTATGACAGAATCTGTACCAGGAAGGTGGGATTCCAGCTGACCCTTGAAAGAGGACAAGGAGCTTCACAGGTGGATAAAGAAAAGCAGGTAGATGTGGGAGAGTCTGGAACACATTGGGACCGACTCTATGTGAGGCTCGGAGGAGGCTGGACAGGGGCTGGCCTGATTGTGGGAGCCCTCGGATGCTTCACCAGGAGCTTCCATCTTGTGAGCAGCAGGAAGTCTCTGGAAAGGAACTGTTGGGCATATTTTTGTTTTACACATATACATGCACGAACCTACATACACACTCTTAATATAGACAAATCTGGGTAAAAGAAAGTATCTAGAAGACACAGGCTTGGGAAGCTTGCCTGACTGCATGTCCTAGAAGATGCCAGACATGGACTTTACCTTCTAGACTAGGTGGCCAGATCTCAAATGCCTTCAGAGGCCAGGTAGCTAATGTGTGACATCTCCAGATATGATTGTTCTTCCTAAAGATTCAAATCCCAAATTCCTAAAATGTTTACTAATCAGGCCCCTTGGTGGCTGGTACTACTTTGTGAGTATGTGATTCCTGTAATAGAAAATGGACAGTCATAGATGATTTTTGACGAGAGGAATTGTAGCAGATATTCACGATGGTGTCTGCCTAGATTTTTTTGTCTGCCCTAGATCATTTCTCTCAAGTGGATGGCTTCCTGTATCTCCATGCCTGAGAGTGTTCTTTGGCCGAGGAACTGTGCCTTACCTAATGTTGAGCGAGATATGTGAGGGCATTACTGCTTCCACAGTAACCCTCTGCCAGAAGAACAGGAGTGGCTGGATAAGACAGCTTCTCTACTCCACGGTAGGCCCATGCTGAAGTCCACACAAGACTGTAATTCTCAAAGAATCACCAACAGGGCTGAGTCTCAACTGCCCACAGCAGCATCTTATTTAATAATTCGACTTTATTGACTGTCTTAAAAGGGGTTCTCTGGAAAATGGATTCCTAAGTGGAGATTTGCCTACCAAAAGTTTATTGGGGAATTCCCTTGAGGGAGAAAGGAAGCAGGACTTAGTCCAGGAAGCTGTTGGATTGAGGTACAATTACAGCCTTAAGGGGTGTAGGGTAAATGAAAGTGATCAGGTTTTTCCGCCCTCCCACCATTAGTGTCAATGACAGACATCTGTGGTCCTGCACACGCGCCTGATGGCAGGCAGCTGAGGTAGGGTGTGGGCATGTGTAGGTGGGTGCACCTGGGCTGAGACTCAGAGCATGCAAGGGCAGCATCACGGGGATGCCAGCAGCAAAGGCAGAGGCAGAAGCAGCAGAAGCAGCAGTAGCAGCAGAAGAGAGTCCAGCAAGAGTGAAGATTTAGTGAAGATTTGCAGCCTCCCAGCCCTCTGGTCTCCCCGCCTGCCAAGTATCTGGTCACCTCTGATGCAGAAAGATCAATAAAAGCTGAAGAGCCACCAAGGGCTTCAGGACTCCTCCTTTACCCATCTGCCCGAATCATAGAGAACCTGCCTTATGCCTTCCCACCCCTCTAGTGGGTCTTACAGAGAACTGTGGAGTTAGGATAAAGTCGAGCTGTCTGAGACAAGGGTGGGAGAGAAGCCTTTGTATCCTCTCTCCATCAGTGGATGTGCGCCAGCAGGTTGCTCTCTTCTGCTGAGAGCAGTTCCTGTGGAGGGAGGCAGCTACAATCCTCAGCTCCCCAGACTCCAAGCCAGATGGCACGAGGGCCTCAAGCCTGCAAGGAATTTGAGCAGGAGCCACAGCTCTCACTAGGTCCATTTTTCTCCCTTCCCTATCTCACTTGTCCTCTCTCACCACCCCAAGGTCACCTCCTAACTACCTACACCCAAATTCTTGTTTCAGGCAAAAAAAGGACTTGTATAATCTGCACTTTCGTTTAAGAAATCCAATCTGGTAGCAGTATCTAAATAGTTTGGAAGGCTGAGAGAGTGCCTAAATAGACCCGAGAAACAGGACATCAGCCATTCCAGGTGAGAGGGGTTAAATTAAGAGACGGGATGGAAGTGAAATTGCTACCAATGAAGAAAAGTATGCAAAACAGGGAGTGGTGTGCAGGTGAGAGGTGAATTAGGTTTTGAAATTTTACACCTGAGATGTGATGCGCTCTACAGATTGACTGTCCACTGCGTAGGTGGATATTCAGGTCGAGAGATGCAGGTGTAAGTGTTGGGTGGGAGGTAGCAGGAATGGAAACAATGGAAGAGGCTCCTAAAGGAGAAAGCACAGAAATGGAGACATCAACTACCGATCTCTGAGTATGTGCAATGTACTAAACACCATGCCAGGCCGAGGACAGGTCCTTAGAAGAGACCAACATAGATTGTAAAGGCAGCCAGCTGAGAACAACTCTCAGCAATGACAACAGCAGACCCAGCAGCTACCACTCTTCACCCACAGGCAGCATCACAACCGATCACAACAACTTTCTTCAGAGCCTGGGCTTGCCTCTGAATCCTTCCCAACACTGTGCTCCAGGAAGCGACACAAATGAATCAGCCACGGTCCTTAAAGAAAGTGCTTGGCTATCCTCTGTCTCGGAGCCAAGGGGAGAAGGACTTGTGCAATGGAGAGGGTAGGTAGAAGGCTTTCAACACTGGAGAGGCAGAGAACAGCCTGAGAAAAGCCAGGGCTAAGCCATGGGTGCTGTGGAGGGCTGGGGAGGAGGACAGCTTTAGCTGAGCAGCAGGCAGAGTGCAGCATCCCAAACGGACGCTGGCTCCCCGAGCTCCATCCTGGTCACTGCTACGGTGCTGTAAACTTTATCTTGAGAAATAAGAATAATTTGATTTTTCTCTATGGGCCAAATTTTACTTAATTTTCCAAACCCGTTTAAAGATACAGTAAGCACCTGTAGCAGCAGGATGGTGTGGCACTAGAGCAAGGTTCGGGATGGTTCTGGGCAGACGGGTCAGGGAAGGAGAGTCTTGGAGCCCTCGGTGGCTTTTTTGCTTTTATTTGCAGAGGTGAACAGGTACATGGCAGGCAGGGGGGCCGGGGGGCCGGGAGGAGGCTGGGAGGCTGGCAGGCCTCCTAGCCCCCAGCGCGCCTCACCCTCTCGGCTGCTGCTTCTCTCGCTGGTACTGTCGGTCGGTCCTCGCAGTTCTGTCTGTCGATCCTCACAGTTCTGGCATCCTCATGACGCTGCCCATTTATGCCCGTGTTCAACTCAGGTGCGCCCACTTGCGCATGCCCACCCTGGAATGCTCTCAGCACCACAGGTGTCCATCGTCACAGTGATGGGAGGGTGGAAATACCTGATCAACCTTTACCCTACAGCACCTTATTTCTAAAATATTCTAGATGGGTTCTATGCAGTATGCATTTTCTTTGTATTGTTCTGCTATTGTTTTGGGGGGACTGTAGAAACGCTTTTTTAAATCCTTAAATAAAAATGGCTGCTGATGTTGGAAAGCATCTGTCAACAATATCTCCCACTTTCTGTGTTTCTGACATGTGACATAAAACACAGACGACAGAACAGGAGAAGGCCTGGAGATGGCTCGGCCAAAGGAAATGAGCACAGCCAGGTCCTCTGGCCCAGGAATCGCTCCCTGCCCTGGCAGTAGCTCTTGTCTGCCTTCGGGCGAGTTGGTTAACTTCTGTAGTTCCTTGTGTCTTCATCTGGAAGATGAAAGTCCCGGCCCTGGATACCTAGTGGAGTGGATTCATCTGTGGCCAACCCACCTTTACCCCCAAATTCAGCAGGCAGAGTCCTCATCAATAATTTATACACACCTGCAGGTCAGCTCTGCACAGAATCAAGTTTCCCCTACTTGTTTCTCTTCCAGTGGAGCTAAAACTGCCTGTGCTGTGCTCCCTAATGGCTTATGTTTTAGAGGTCAGAGTTGATGACATCTAAGGTGCTTTCAAAGTCTGACATTTCTAGGAAGGAACCATCAATATTAATTATGTGCTGGCAGATCGCAGGATTTCTCAGTATTCTAAAAAATGGGCAAGCACCCAGGACTTGTTCCCCCACAAAGACTTTAGATATACCTGCAGATATGGTTACTGTATCAATTGGGCCACATCCAAAGGCCACAAGCACTCTGCTTCCTGCATTTCAAATGCATTCTAAGTGAACACTTGATGAATACCTAACAAATCAAGTGAATTTCTTGCCCAAACTGTCAAAGTCACTGGGTACACTTGAAAGAAGTAACATGGTATTGTATTGTTATTAACTCCCCCTAAGTGGAAAATCAGCAACCGGGGGTTGCTGACACATGCATTTCCTTGAATGGTGGCAATGAACAACAGCAAAAGGACCTAAGCAAGGCAAGAGGGCACGTCCAGACTCCATCCATTGATGAGTATCCTTCAGAGCTGACACCTGGGCCCAGGGAGAGGTACCTTCTCAGCTCTTTGACTTCTGGGCTTGTCTTCTGCTTCTCGGTTCTGTCTTTTCATTCTCATCTGAGAGTTGGCTTTCTCTTCATTCTATAAATGTTGGTGTTCTGCATAACTCTGTCCCTGCCTAGTCTTTGATTAATGTATTCTCTCTAACAAGGTTCATTCATTTTCTGGACTGAAAAATGCTCTGTTGCTGATGTGATCAGTACATATTCCTGGTTCCTGAGCATCTCTACTGGTGTCTAGAAATCTGGGTCCACGTAAACCTCTCTTACCTCCAGTAGCCCCTTCCCTCTCCCTGCTGCCACCTTCTCTCCATATCAACTACTACTGCCTTCATTTGGACATTTGTCATCTCTCCCCTGAACAATTTCCAGAACATTAACTGGAGTCAGAATGATCCACTACAGTCAGAATCATCTTTTTCAATGAAAATCAGCTCATGCTCTCCTGTTGCTGTGTCCTTCCTTGACTCTGTAAGTGGAGTCCTACATCTTCACCCACAGAAACTTCTTGCATCTTGTGAGACGCCTCTAGGCCTCATCTGCTACTACTTCCAGTTACCTAGCTTCTTCTTCCTCTGTTAGGTGTTTTGTCATTCGTCCCTAGAGACCCAAGTCCTCTGTGAAGACAACCTCTTTTTTTTTTCTTTTTAAGATTTATTTATGCATACAAGAGCTGGGGTATAAGCCAGAGGCGTGGGAGGTGAGAGGATTTACCAGTGACAGAGTAGGGAGAAGAACAGGTAGATCCACTGAAATACACTGCTGAGGGGAACAGCAGATGAAGCAGGAGAGATCTGCTGTGCCATGTGGTCCCCTCCCTAGCTGGGGATCAAACTCATGCTGCTGTGCCACAGATGCTTGTGAAGACAAGTTCTGTGGAAAAGTCTGCCATCATCTCCACAAGCTACACTGCCTTCTTGGTGTCTCCAGCACTTATCTGGTTTCCTCATGCAATTTCAGGTAGCTCGGTCCAACTTGCTCACTCACGTGTATGGTAGCAGGGGCCGGCAGCCTGTGACAGCATTGGTTCCCATGAGAAGCTTTTCTCTTTTACAAGAGTGACTGACTTCTTACCTGGGAACTCAGAGCTCCAAGGGAACCTGAGGAGAGAGAGACAGAGAGAAAGAACCAGGCAGGAACATTTTCACCTTCTGTGACCTATCCTTAGAAGTCATGCAGCATCACTTTTGCAACATTCCAGTCATACAAGGTGTCAGAAAGGCTAGTCTGGTAAAGGGGAGATGAAATAGATGCTATATCTTCCTGGTCCAATGGCAAGGTTCTAGAAGAAGAAGAGTCTAGAAATACTGTTGTACTTACGTTCAGGAAAAGCTATTTGCCTCTGTGTTAACAATACTTGGTTCTACTGGGAGTCATTGGTTATTAGCATTCCATTGAATGAACAAGAAAGTTAATGAATAACCCTCTGTATATCTATGACATTCATACTGTGCTACTGGAAAAAAGTCCTCCAGAGTCACCGTGAGACACCTTAACACTTGCAGAACACCAGAGAACCTGAGATTTTCAGTTCCCTGTGGATATCCACTTACTCACTACTTAGAACTGAAGGAATTTGGGAGGCATTTAGGTTCCCAGCCACTTCTGCCACAGATATGTGGCCTTGAGGGAACCTGTGGGTTGTAGCTTCCTCATATAAAAACCAAGAATTAACCTAAATCCAACCTGAAGTCATTGTGTAGTTCGAATGGTATAAACTTGATTCTTCCAAGTCCCAAAAATTACCATAGAGAGACTTTCTGCTGTGCAGCTCTGAAACTGGATTGTTTGTACTCAACATCTCTTGAGGGACCCAAAGGAACCACATGCCTGACAGCTTGTAGACACCTGGTCTAGGAAGATGCAGGGAGAAATCAATCCAAGGCAGGGGCCTCACTGGAGAGAAATAGTGTGGGGAGAGGAAAAATAGGGACCAGGCAGAAAAAATTCAGACTAATTAAGACACTGTTGTGTTGGGGTTGGTTACCATGGTAGGTGACCTTACTGGTCACCTCTAGCAAGATAAGGATATTTTAATAAACTGTATTTCAGCTCGTCTGTCTGTTTTGCTTCCCCCCCCTCCCCGACAGTATTTTTCTCCTCTTTTAGGGTGGAATATTGTTAAGTGGAAATAAAGTCTCAATGACAGTTAGACAAAGAGTTTATCAGATAGTCACAGTGAGGGTTTGAATCTGGGAAGCAGTTTGACAGATTTTACTGGTGGTTGTTCTAGCAAATACAAGTTTGCATTTAGTTTATATAGGTAGGAATAGTAGTCCTTGACATTTGGAATGCAGTTATTTTTGACAGGAGGGATTGGAATTTCTAGTTCTAAATTGTCCCAAATAAAGATATACTGATGTTAGAGGAAGGTAATGCAGGATTCAATCCTTTCCTTTCTAAACAGTGCATTGCAGAGATGCAAAGACTGTCTACTCATTATAAAATTTTTATCTGGCTCCTTGTGTTACCAGGCTGCATACAGGAAGAGGAGTGGTCTCCTGCTCCACTACAAATTAGTTGTGCCAATCGCTCCTTAGAGACCGTTTATGTTGGTGGATAGTGGAATGGACTAATCAGTGTGCTGTGGGTTGATTGATGCTTTGTTTCCAGGACTCCGCCTCTCATCACAAGTCAGTGGTGGCAGAGCACTTTTGTGTAAAGTGCACTTCCTGGATTATGGAACAGACCAATCAGGTGCAGGATTCAAAAATGGACCAATCAGATTGTGTGTGGGGGTACCCTGAAAGTGAATATAAGCCAGGGTTGGAGGGAGTCTGATAATTCATTCAGCGAGATTCATCAGACATGCATCAGAAGGATCGTTGAACACTGAAGGAGGAGACAGAGAAGAGTGCAGAAAAGCAGCAGCCCAGAGGAGGAGTCCCTACAGAGGAAGAGGCGAGCCCTGAAGAGGAGTGGGTTCCAGCCTCTGAGGAAAGGAGGGAAGCATCAGGCAGCCACCCTCTGAGGAAGGGAGAGAGGCTGAAGGACTCTGCAGAGACTGAGCCTCAGTCCTGTCTCTGACACTGACTGGAAGAAGCACCAAAGGCCTTGGGTTTGGTGTCTCAAAGAGCTCATAAACCAACAACTCACAAGAGCTGTTAACACTGGGTGTCCCTAAACATCACCACTACAGGCCAAGTAGTGGTCATCACTCCTGGCCAGTGCTGCCCAGCTCTCCTGGTGACTGGTGACTACCCTTATGGATGCTGTCTGGACGAAGCAGCCAGTCTCTGGTAGATGCGTTTTTATTTCCCCTTGTTTGTAAATAAACCCCATGGTTGTTGTTCCTGTAGCCTGAGGTCTTTTATAATTGTGCCCGTGGGTGCAAATCCACAGACAGGACCTGTATTGGGCACTGTCCTCTGTTAGGCCATAACCCCTATTGCTATAGGCCTTGATTCTGGTTTGTGGCCTTTTGGCCTTCAGGGGTTTTTTGAGGGCTCTCTGACCTCAGAGCCTTTTCCACCCTCTGTTTCACTTGGTCCTCAGTGAGGGTAAAAATATGGAAGGCTTTACCCTCAGACAGCAGAATTCCAGCATAGGCAGAAGGAAATTTGTTCACATGTTAAGTTTATGAAGATGGATTTGCATTCTTCCCTGATAGAACTGGGGGGGTGCTCCGGTGGGAGGAAGAGGCTTCCCAGAAAATTTTATGATGTGTCCACAGTATTGAAAAGAAACACATAATGTTTGCCAGGCCAACTTGTCCCCTCTAGGAACATCAGAATTAAATGAGAATTTTTGTAACAGACTTGAGTTGGTAGTTGCACTATCTGGTTGAAACAATAGGCCTATTTTTCAGAATTAAATCAGAGTTTGTGTTACTGATTTGACTTGGTACTTGCCCAATTTTCTTCTGTTGTACAAATGAAGAATAATAATTTAAAGCTGAAAAATTAAAAATCAACCTTGCATAAAAACAGTTCAAAATTTCCTACAGATTTTAGAATACATAATTAATTCCTTTATCGTCACTTAAAGCAGTATCATGGTGTGCTCCTCTAACCAGACTTTTACAAATGGTCAGGGAAACAAGGCTACACAGGAAGAGTCTAAGGAAGTCAGTTTTAGAAGAGTAGCTGCAGTGTTTTTACCCAGTTGGTCTTGCAGCGTGGGTGGATTCTGCTAAGTGCTGTTGAGAAGGCAGGCACCTTTGTGGCTCCCTATGGATTATTTACTTCACACAGCATTACTGGGTGCTTTCCATAGACCAATCTGGGGATAGAACCCCTACTAAAAAATTCTCCCTTCCTAAGCTTGTAATATTTCTTTTACATCATGTAGTAATACCGATAATTTGAAGAAAATTTGGGGAGGGGGCGGAAATCACCATTCTAACTGTTGTTAATATTTTGATGTAATTTTTTCCTAGGTACATAAAAAATGTATGTAGTTGTAATTCTGAATCTAAAAACATTCATCCTGCTTTTCCTGACCATTTTATTAATGTTGGTGACAGGCATGCTAAAAGGTAGAGAGAGGAGTCTCAAGTGGATAAATCAATGTCAATGAAGGCTTCGAGTGCTTGGAGAAAACACCGTCAGGGTTTGTTTGTTATTTTATGTTGTTATCATCATGAAAACCTACAACTGTGTTGTCCAGGGGAAGGAGCTAAGGACAGGGTAATGATTGAAGGTCTTGGAAGGCCCACTTAGACACAGTTTCTAAGGAACCAGCCTCCCGAGCACTCATGAGGACTCTGGTTGGCAGGGTTAGGGCACTGAGCAGGCAGCACTCTTTTGCTCTTCTTTTTTGCTTTTTAAAAAAGGCTTCTTTAATGTTGCTGGAGGAGAAGTGGTTATTTGAGCTCCCTTATATCTGTCAGGATTGCCTGCAGGAGGACTCTATTCAATGCTAAAGAAGCCTTTTACACTGTTTTCAGATATCAGTTGTCAATAAACAAAATAATAAAAGTCTAAAATAACTGCTTAGGTTCTGCAGATCAACTCTAACCCCTTTAAACACAGCCAAACCCTTCCACAGAGATGGCAGCCTGCGAGAGTGGGTCTTGTGATGTCGTTTTGGAGTCTGTGGGTTTGGAGTGAGGGGTCCTTGGGTTCACTCTAGAAAAGGTTTCACCAGCGCTCCGCTTTCAAGCTACACATGGTGAGTTCCCCAGGCGAGTTTCTCCATGAGGCAAAGACATTGGCTATATTTAAAGTGCAGGTTTATTAGCGAAAGGGACAGAAAGGTAAGGCACACTTGCACAGACACAAGCAGGCAGAGAGAGCTGCCCCGAAAGGGACAGGCTTGCTGCAGGCGGGTGGCCTTGAGGAGAGCTGCCCCTGCTGAGGGAGCTCAGTGAAGAGAAGCCCTGACAGGGTACAGGTCACGGGCAGGCAGGAGGCTGCTGCCCTGCAGAGGAGAGCTGGTAAAAAGGAGCACCTGTGACAGGCACAGGTGGGCAGAAGGATGGCTGCCCTGTTGTGGGGGCAACATTAGTTTTTATCCTCTTCTTTTGGTAGGGAGGGGCTCATCTTTGTGAGTGATTAGATTGTTGCCAATTTTGAACAACTATTCAGAACCAGAAAGAGACCGGAAATTCCACAGTGGGCAATCTCCGTATCTTTGCCTTCAGGTCTGTTCTCCCGTATTCCTACAGCTGTCTGATACCTGCTTGGGTCTTGATTTCAATAGCTGGGTTTATGGGCCTCTTTATCCCCTCTACCTCACATCCTCGTGTGAGTTAGGTTTTAATCTAGTCTTGTGATGCCTTCTTTAGTTTTCTTTATTCTTATCCTCCATCACTTGGTGCCAGAGAACTTGTCTTCCTTTGTAGCTCTACTTG
The DNA here is from genome assembly GCA_019455555.1 of Galemys pyrenaicus. Taxonomy (NCBI): domain Eukaryota; kingdom Metazoa; phylum Chordata; class Mammalia; order Eulipotyphla; family Talpidae; genus Galemys; species Galemys pyrenaicus. The sequence continues at coordinate 1,708,033 of JAGFMF010011929.1, read as the reverse complement.
GATTTACCTGGTTATCAGTGGTGAATCCAGGTTTGTGGGACTTGGAGCTTGGATGATCTGGGAGTCCTCTCAACAGAAAAGCAAATTGGTGACTAATAGAGAATTTGGTGCAGGGTTTTGGAAAGTCTGAGGCAAAGAAGAGGTCCCCTTAACTTCATTAATTTGCAGTGAACCTACTCTGTTGCCCCCTCCACAGCACTGCCTTAGAAAGGATGGCTGCCCCTTCCATAATTTACTGTCAGAGTGGGTCAGGATGGGGTGGGAGGATAGTCCTTCTCCTGGCCATTTGCCCTGAGCTTATCCCCACCCCCAGATAGGCTGATATTTACAAAATGAACACAGGCAAAAATGACAGGAAGAGTAAAAGAAAACAGGGCTGATGTAACAATGGTTGAATGCTAAGGTAAAATGAGACTACAATCAGAGTAGAAGCACAGAGAGAATTTAATTATTAGCCCTGTGCCAATTAATATACAGGAGCCCTCTTTATAGGGGGTAGAAGGCAATGCCCACAGGTGTGCAATCAGCTAACTACAGGATTCCACATGCTTTGTTTCCCAGGCAGAAGTGGTTGCTTCCTGCCCCTGAGGGAGGAAGGAGCTGATGCTTAGCATAGTTCCAGCCTCTCTAAAGGGTAGGTGAGGGTTGCCAGCTTGGAGTCTGAGGAAGTGCACGTGTGTCAGCTCTGAGAAGGCACTTTCCAAATTGCCTTGCTGTTGTTTCCTAGGAGGTCCGTTTTGTTGGTGAAATAGCTGCTTTTTGATCAAGGCCACCACCATTCTGAAATCAGTTAAACTACAAATGCTACCTGAAGGGCTGAGGAGCCTATCTGACCTGTCCCAAGGCTTGTCCCTGGGCATCCTGGTGTCCCCCAATTGTGTGGTCTAAGGGAGAAATTGGCTTGATGTCTTGTGCTCTCCTGGAATCACTGCAAATCCCCTTCCCCGATAAGACTGAATATTTACGGAGTTAAACCTCCAGAGGACTTGCTCTTTCAGGTGAGTTCTCTGCTGAGGTCGTCAGGAGTATATGGACTGGTATAAGTAAGGTGTTCCTGACAGTGGTGACACCATGTCAGTGCTGTGTTGGTCATTATTATTACAGGAGTTCAGGGGGGCTGACCTTGGTGATTAATAAAAAGGGCTTTCAGTGGTAGTCCACATTCATCTATCAGTCCCGAATTCCCTTTCCCTATAGCAAGAACACTGCTTTCAATGTCCAGGAAGGGTGTATAGCCGCAGAAGCAGACACTGTCTATTAACACTTGACCGTCTAGACAACTGATGGCTTGGAGAGGCGCTGTGCTTGCTAACACAGCCAAAGGTCTGTTCTAACAAGGTCATTTACCCAACTATATAACATTTCAGATTTCTTTTCTGAGACCATCAAGGTTCTTCTAAACAAATGCAATATGAGCATTTATTCACCTTCTACTACATGCAAAGCTATGGACTAGGGGACAGATGGCTATACGAATCCATTGAAACTAGACCTAAATTATTGTGCCTATATTAAGAACCAGGCACTGTGTGGTGTGCTTTGGGCCCATGAGTTCACTTTATGCTCAGAGCAGTCTTTAAAATAAAAAAGATTAACCTCCTTGTATAAAAGGGTAAACAGAAGCAAAGGTTAAGTAATTTTTCTAAGGATCTAAACTAACTGGTTCTTAGAGGTAGAATTCAAACACTCATTCCCTGCTTTAAATTGTACTTAAAAAAAATTACTAAAGATTTCTTACCTGACTTTAAAGGGACCATGGTCTTAAAGAAATAAGTACTATCTAATTTCAGTATCCTAATATCCCCATTGGGAAGATTTTTTTTCAGTAAAATCATTTTTTAATCAAAAATTAATATTTTGGATAGAAAACTAGATGAAATTATTTCTAGACTAAAAAGCAGATAGGATCACAGATATTTCATGTTATCTCAAATTTAATTTTGCTATGAAGGTAATTCATCCTCATGGAAGAAAATCTTTTGAGGAGGAAATTTATTAATACCAAAACAATTACTCCTAATTGCATTGACTGGACATATTAAATGCTAACATTTTAGTGTACCCCTCTTCTGGTCTTGTTTCTCTGATAATTTGTCCAATTAGTTTGGTTCCAAAGCATTTTTGGCTTTATACTCTACTTTTAAAAACAATGTTATGTCATGAGTATTCCTTTGATGAAAAGAATGATTTGAATATTTAAATATTCTCTAAAATACATTTTTTTAAAGATTTCTTTACCTATGTATACAAGAACTGGGGTACAGGTTAGAGGTGCGGGGAGTGAGAGTATTCATCAGATACAGGGTGGGGAGCAGAACAGGCAGACAGACTGAAACACACTGCTAAGGGGAGCAGCAGGTGACACAGGAGAGGTCTGTTGCACCATGTGGGTCACCTCCCTGGCCAGGGATCGAACTGGTGCTACTGTGCTGTGGATGCTTCATAGTGCTGTGCTTAACCCCATACACCACCGGGGAGGCCCTCGCTGCCTCGATGATAGATAATACCCTGCTGGATTGAATATAGAACCTTTTAGATTTTGTCTTCTATTGGCACTTTCTAGCAGCAGAAAGCCCACCACCTGCATTAAATTCTATGGCTCTCTTTTACAAGTGAAAAAATTAAAAGTTTCTATTACTGTAGTTTCTATTACTCTAATTCACTTGTTTTTAAAAACTTAATTTCATTGCACCATTTCTTTGATGCAGGTAATCAGAGGTTTTTCCATTTCCTTTCATTACATGATGCAATGTTATGGGTATTTTAAATGTGGTAAAACTCTAAGTCATTGATTATTTTTTAGCAGTGGCAATTATTATCGATCTAACATATACCAAAAGAGTCTATACAGTGCTGCCAGATCCAGGATTAGGTGATTTCAGAGAATTAGTGGAACTGTTGTACATGTGAGAGATGTGATTGTAATGCTGGGCAGTGCTGAACTTTCCCCAAAACTGGTATCAGTGGGGGTAGGAGGTCAGCAAGATTTGGTACTGCAGAATTATAAATGGGAAAACTGGTGGTGGTTATGATGCTTCTTTTCTGGGTTGAGAATTAAAACTACATTTATCTTGGAGATGTTTTTCTAGCTGTCTTTGCCACAGGAAGCTTGTTGAACAATAAATCACCTAATACATTTTGCATGTCTCTGAGTTTCAGCTAATGTACCAATCTCTTGATCAGAACACCCATTTACATGATATAAATCCGTTGTGAGCACAGAGAGAAGACCAGATGCCCTGGCTTGGAATTACTGCTGCTGTCCCAGCCGGCATCTGGAGCAGAGAAGCTGCTAAGGTGCAGACCGGTGCTTGCCGAGAGTCGAACTAGCATTTTCAACCAGGACATGCTGAGGAAATGAGGAGAACCATGATTTAGTGGGAGGGTTAAAAGATGAAGCCGAGCCAGTAGACTGCAATGACAACAACTTCATCTTGTTTTTCCACTAAGGAGTGGGAGTTTTAGACCCTCCTAAAAGTTAAAGAAACACATTGTGGTAACAACAGTCTATGAATTAGGGTGGAATAGTTCCAGTAGTTCCTTGGAGACTGTCACTTCAATTTTCATTCAGTTTATACTGCAATAGAAGTGTTGACCTTCATATAGAAAATTGATGTAAGACAAACATCTTAAGTACCGTTCAATTGTTTTTAACATTAAGTGAAGATATGTGTATATAGTGGATTGGGTCAGCCATCAGGGGTGCATATATGCACTTCTTTTTCTTTTCTTTCCTTCTTTTAAAAAAATCTTTGTAAGGTTTGCCTATCTGCATAGTGAATGTGCCTGTGCCTTGGATCTATATTTGAAATAACAGACACAGTGGGAAGGAGAAGCAGTGAAGTAAAATTGAGTCACTTGTGAGCTGCCAACTTGGGTAAGACATCTCAGCTCTTGAAGCCTCAGTTTCTGCATCTGTAAAATAGGGTTTCAGGTCATCAGAAAGATTAAGCTGCCAACGCTGTATAGCAGTATTGGTCCCTGTTAACATAGGGACATGGGGCCCAAATCACTACAGGGCAGGGCAGAAGTAGGTTCTTGTCCCCACACCCCAGCTCTGGCAGTTGCCCCATATTGTACATAGTGAGGGCCAGGAAACCTGGGTCCTCTCATGTTACCATCCATCCAGGCTTTGAGAAATTCCTAGAGCCCCAAAAACCCATTTGAGACTCAGCTTTCTCAGTAATATATAAGTGGCAGAGACAAGAGCTGTTCAGGTCCATTTGGAGACACACTTTTGTGCGTCTAGAAATCAGTGGATGGAGCTAGCATGTGAGGTCTTGCTCCTTGCCTGTGGGGACTGGAGGAGATAATGACTTAGCACTTAGGCCATCTCTGCTGGGTTTTCCCCAGCCAGTTTTCTTCCCATCTTTTGGTTTTGACCTTTTGATGTTGAACTGTCAGGGAGTTGATCAATGGCACACTTTGTATGGCCAGTTTTGTCAATATAAGGTGTTAAGGAGCCATGTTTTCTTTTCCTGTAAACAAGCACTTGCTTATGAGCCTAAAGGGAATAGATAGAGTAGTACTGTGTTCTTTCTACACACACACACACACACACACACACACAGTAATGTTGATGTACTCTGATGTCCTAGAAGATGAGTTATATTTATTTAAATCTGCCACTGAGGTCCTTCCCCTTAACTGGGTCACCAGGGCACAATCCTGGGTCCAGGGTGACTTCATGGGGTGCTATACCAGACCCCTCTTTCCAGAGTAGCATTCAAAGTCAATATCAAATTTTCTGCCTTTAATGACAACCCAGGTGTCTCTGAAAGGCTTCCATTGTGTGACCTTTCCAGTGCTTTGCCCTGAGCACCCAGTGTTGCCCCGTCTGGCATTTCCAGGCACACATTCCAAGTATTGTCTTAACAGTTTACTAGTTAAGTGTGTGTGCGTAATAATCATCCTAAGCAAAGATCATTTTCTCCTGGAAGAAAATCCTTTGTCTATTTTTTTCTCCTCTGTCCATGGAAAATTTTGTTACCTGGCAAACATTTCAGTGCACTAGTTCATAAATAGTTTATATTCTAACTTTGTCCCATCCACTTGGGTGTGCAGGAAAACAAATTCACGTCCCTGGAGAGTCTCCTGGTTCAATGCCCTGCCTTCTCCTGCCTTTCACCCACGGGAATCAGCTGGCAGTCTATCTGTCTTTAATACTTACAGGAACAGAGATGCTACAGTCTTTTCCTATCACCTGCTATCATCTTGAATGGAAGCTTGTATTTTTAAAATAAATATTGAGGAGACAATATTATTTTCTGTAGTTCCCAAAGCATGCCTGAGCATTTCTAAGCACTTAGACATAAAGTATGAATGAATACCAATATAAATATTGTTTCTGATCAAATCTAAAAAAGGACAGAGCAATGAAAAGATAAGGGCATCTTTCCATTTAATAATTTAAAAATGTTTGAAAAAAAGTAAAGAGGTAAGAGTCTACTGCTTGACTTCAAATCCAAGATTTGAGCTGGAAAATCAGAGATAAATTTTCCTAGCAACTATAAGTTATGTTCCTTTATAAAACTCTTTTAATCCAAAAGATACCCCCTACCCCTGACTAGCATTTGCACTAAGACCGCTTATTACAATTATGACCATAAGATACTGGAAAATGTCTTATATCTGGCAAGCAAACCTGTAATACTGTACTCAAGAATTCTCTCATTAAAATTCATACACACTCATACTTAAGATTTATCGGTTCTTTGTCTTGTTGTGTTAAGTTCTTAAGCTGATTTTTTATATTACTCCTGTGGCATTTTAAAGCTTTTGTGCTTAAACTGCACATTCTTCTCCAAGCACATATATTTCAAGATGAAATAGGCAGCATTTTGTAGAATTTCAAAGAGATAGGGTGGTTAAATGATGAATGAATGTATTTACCATGGAACAGGGGAATAAAACGGGCCAAGATTTTTCTCCCAAAACCAGATTCATTTACACTTCAACAATATATTGTAATAGGTCCTCTTCTTTGGGGCAATGTATGTATAGCAGGGTGTGCTCTTCCCGCTTCTCATAACCGGCGCAGAGGGACAGGTCAACACCAGCAGGGTCTCAGAACCTGGTCACCTTGTTCTCTGTGCCCTTTTCCATTCACTGACATGTTCTAGTTCTTCTAAGGACACTTCACTTGCTTCCTTGAAGCTCTTTCTCTCTCTTCTTTACATTCAGTTCTTTCCATTAGCATACCATTCGGTAATGACTTTGAAATCTTTTTTTTTTTAAAAAATGATTTATTCATTTATGCACACAAGAACTGAGGTACAGACCGGAGGTGTGGAGGGTGGGAGGATTCACCAGAGGCAGAGTGGCGAAAGAACAGATAGAGTGAAATACACTGCTGAAGGGAGTAGCAGGCAAGGCAGGAGAGGTCTACTACACCATGTGCGTCGCCTCCCTGGCCAGGGATCGAACTTGCTGCAGTGGCTGCGGATGCTTCATAGCGTGGTGCTTAACCCCTTGCACCAACAGGGTGGCCCCAACTTTGAAATCTTGGCATTATTTTTTATCATCTCTTGACCAGTCCATAATGTTCCTGGAAGTAATCCAATGAATTGTTTTGAATAGCTCAATTTGGAAAAGAGCTAACAAACAGCGGAAATGGTGGGTATGAATAATGAAGATAATAACCAAGGCTCTCATTCAATCAGCATATGAAGTGAGTGAGGAGGCTGGTATCAGGAAAGATTGTAGACCTAGCCACTAGTTCTAGAACTGCTGAGTATAAAGTATTGCTATTCTTAGAATTGAGACACGAATGTAGAATGAGAATCTGTTTTACCTTCTTTGACAATCTTGGAGTTGGAGTTGCCAGTTTATTGTCTTACTGTTATTACGCTCAGAAAGAGGAAAGATGGCCTGTGATTTGTGTGGTGTTGCAAACTCAAATGAATGTCGACTCAAGCCCCTATTCCAGACTATAAAAGCAAGTGGAGTTGCAGTGGAGATACTGAAGATCATTAGCTGTGGGGAGGAGAGATTTTACAAACAAGTGGAACCACAGTGGAATTTCTAACACAAGGTGGTGAGCAACTGCTTGACAATGACTTTATACTTTGAACAGGCCTTCTGAGGTCAGTGTAACTAAGGAAGGGACAGGAGCTGGGGTGCTAAGGGTAGGAGGGCTTAGGTGAAGAGAACAGGGGTATGCTATTGATAGGATACTTTTGGCAGTCGCTGAAAGGGCTCCATCAGGTGCCAGGAAACCTGTCTTTTGGTCTTCACTTTGCACCAGTGCTTTAGTTTCCTCAGTGGCATGGGATGAATATAAAATCTTTCTGAACTTTCATCATTTCAACAGTAAATGGAGCTGTTAGTGACTCATTATTCAGGAGATGCATCTTGAGCACCTACTGTGTCAGACATCATGCTAAGTGCCAAGGGTGTAACATAGACCAGATTTATGCTTTAAGTGAGGGTCATCTTTGAGGGTAAAATCACAAGTCATCAGGGGCTCTGGTATTGGAAGTTAAGTTTTTTGGCAGGGACCAACCAGTGGGTGCCTAGGAGAAGCTTCCCAGAGGAAGAAACATTTGCACTGAGAGTGCCAGGCAAGTGGAGGTGGCTAGCAGAGGTGAGGTGGGAGGGCTCTTCTGAACAGGGGAAAGTGCTCCTGTATGACTAAAACATAAAGTTCAAAATGGTAGAATTATAGAGCTTGACCACTGTTTTAGTAAGAAGATCCGGCAAGTTCGACCATGAACAATAGAGTTAAATTTAATTTTGAATAATTTCCTTACCTCACAAAACCCAGTTTCCTAATCTGTAAAAAGGGATAATAATGACATGTGCCTCGCTGAGACAGTGTGTGGATTAAATAAGGGTTGTGTCTGTCCTTAGCAGAGTGCCAGGAAGGTAGTAAGCACTGGGTTAAAATTAATCATGGAATTATCACTACTACATCTTCCAAGCCCCAGGGCCCCTCATGAGTCACCACAGTCCTCATCATCCCTGCCAGTGTACACCTTCCCCAGGCCCCTATGGCGCTGAAGGTCTCCATAATGGCAGCTTTCTAAGAAATTGCCTTAACATTAGCCATTTGTGAATGGTTACTTGCCCTGGCTTAGCTTGTCTCTCTATTTCTTTTTTAAAGATTTATTTATTCATGCATACAAGAACTGAGATATAGGCAAGGGGGGTGGCAAGTCTCCAGAGACACAGTAGGGAGAAGAACAGGCAAATCTACTGAAATGCACTGCTGAGGGGAACAGCGGGTAAAACAGGAGACATGAGAGTTCTTCTGAGCCGTGTGGGTCACTTCCCTGGCCAGGGATCGAACTCCTGCTGCAGTGGCTGCGGATAGCTTCATAGTGCTGCAACTTAACCCCTTGTGTCATCAAGGAGGCCCCGTTTATCCCTTTTTTTAGGGTTTCTACTTTGAGTTCATTTCTCCCCAGTGTTTTCCCTCAATATTACTATATCTGGACAGTTCCTACGTGGAATCCAGATAAAATATTGATAAATGTAGTTCTGTCCCCATGAATAATAAAGTCTTCTATTTATTATTTTGATAAAATGACCAATGAATAATTAGGACAGCTAGGAAGACTTGGAAAAATAAATGTGGTTATCATATCACTCCTTGGCCTTCAGTTATACTCATATCTTCCATCCTTTCTTGAGTACAAATCTATTTTTAGGAGGTTTGAAAGATTAATTTCACCTTTAAATATGTCTAATTCTTTAGTTATGGCAGAAGTAATTTCTAGAATTATTCTAGTAGAGAATGCACCACTTTAAAACTTTATCTTTTTTTCTAAAATGAAGTAGAGTACACTTCCTATGTATTTACTGGAACATTGGCACAGTTTTTAATCAAGTGTATACATTTTAAGGAACTGCAAACATGTTGTATATCGGGGCAGTTATGAGAGTCATATTGTATTAATACCTCAGCCCCTCAAAGATGTATTCAACTCTTCTTGTATTTTCTAGCTCTGCCTTCCTGTCTTACTCATCATACTCTGACCTTGAATTGTTCTTGCTTTACTGTTGAACCAAGATCCAGCAGCAGTAGCTTTATGGAATGTTGCAATAGCAAAAGGGATTTACAATTGTTCTGCACTTTGCATTAGTGACTTGAATAGCATCAGTTTAAATGATGTGGTAGGCTTCAGTAATGCAGATCTGAGAAGGCAGGAATGGAAACAGACATTTATCTAAGACCATGTGGTCTAATCTAGAATTTAGATATACAGTGAACTTCTTCAAACATAGAGCACATGCTTTTAATATAATCTCTGCTTTCTCATCCACCCACACCACTGCCTTCTAAATGACTTTGGTTAAGCACGATCTATTAATCCTTCAACAGAGAGAAAGGAAAGCCATGGAAAATCTGGCAAAATGAATTGTATGGGAGTCAGCACTTGGATGATTGTAAGTAAAAGACACACAGAAATAATAAATCCACCTTTCAGCAAAGTGAGAACATTGACTGACTTTGTAGGAAGTGTTTCTTTTGTCTTTTCTTTTGATGGATTCAGAAGTATTGAAATAAAGTGAATAAATAACTTTGAGCAAGGAATCATTTCACTGAGGGTGGCATTAAAACTCTTCCTTGTAACTGTGCATGAAATAGTCAGATTAGAAGCCTCTTAGCCCAGTCCTAGTGGGAGCTGAGCCGGAGGCACAAGGCTGGGGCTTTATGGGGCACAAAGCAATTGGGCCCCCAACTCAGAGCTAGAGGTGATTTCCCCTTATGATCTGATTTTTTAGCTCAGGTCACACTGGTACTCCCAAATTTCCTCTTTAAGCCTAGCCCCTGGACTGGAACTTGGGTGGTATTGGCAGGCTTCTTTGGGAGGTGGTGCTTAGTTTTTCTTTATTTTTAATTTCTCTCCTATGAACACTTAGTGATGTTTCCACTGCCGAAGGAAAAAGGCATAAATTATCAACTGGTTCTCTGCCCTCTCAGGCTTTGAAAGTTACATTTCTGGGCCTCCCCTGGTGGCGCAGTGGGTTAAGCAACGCACTACGAAGCAAATCGCAGCCACTGAAGCACGAGTTCGATCCCTGCTGCCGGCCAAGGAGGGGACCCACATGGCGTGGCAGACCTCTCCTGCTGTGCCCGCTGCTCCCCTCAGCAGTGTACTTCTGTTGATCTGCCTGTTCTGCTCCCCGCTCTCTGTGGTGAATCCTCTCACCCCCCCACACCTCTGGCCTGTGCCCCAGTGCTTATATGCATAAATAAATAAATCTTTAAAAAAAAAAAAAAGAAAGTTACATTTCTTTCTTTGGGAAGTGGGAGGGGCACTGTGACAGTGTGTCCCATGTCCTTTCTCCTCTCCCGCGCTGCATTTATGACCTGTGTTCTTAGTTCATTTCCACCCAAATCCTGCAGGCACTGTGTCCCTGACTGAGTTCCGGGTGCCCCTGACAGTGGCCCCTAACAAACAACCTCATTGTGCTTGCAATAAACATTTAAGCTCACCTTCCAGGGACTGACAGATTGGAAATAACAGCCTCAATTACTTGCTTTATATTGTAATCCACATTACTAGGCAGCTGTTTTGAAAGATGGACATATACTTGGATACAGATCTTTTACCCTCTAGAAGATTGTTGTTTTAAAACTTTATTTCTGGAGTCCAACTTGGAGATTCTGATTCAGTGCGTCTGGGATGGGGCCCAGATATATGTAGTTTTAACAAGTATCTCCAGTGATTCTTATCATCAGAGAAGCCTGGAAAACACTGCTTTATTGTGTACTCAATTTTCCTGTTCTCTTTCCCACCCAATCACATAGAGTTGCTAAATATTTGCTGCACATGCATGCTGTCTTTGTAATGAAGCCATACACTTCCATACACTTCCATCTGGTACTTTGAATATAATACGGCAATGCTGAACCCTTGTAAGTTTTTAAAAATGGAATTGTGCTAGATCAGTCATCCCACATCAACACCTTTAATGCAGCCTTTGTTCTTCATGAAATTCTAATTGTTAAACAACTAGGTAATTTCTATGTTTTTGCTTTTGTTTCTTTTTTGATCTGGAATTTAGTCCATTAGAAAATCCTTCTACTTGACAGCTATGCAGACAAGTGATTGAAGCTCTTCCTCTTTGATTTGTTCTTTTCAATTAAAGTGTTTTTGGGAAAGGCAGAAATGAGGACTTGTTTCATGGGTACAGAGGTTTCGTTTTGCAAGGTGAAAAGTGTTCTGGAGACTCACAGCACAGGGCTACTTAACACCACTGAACTTATGCTTCAAAATAGTTAAGATGGTAAATTTTATGCTTTGTGTATTTTATCACAATTAAAACAAGTTTTGGGATGTGTATATGGGTTTATTGCCCGGATAAAGGACAGCAAATGTGTGTGTTACCTATTTACGGTCAGGCGCTGTGCTAAGGTCTTCTTCACTTTTCCAGTTTATTAGATGGGTTAGTCTTGGAACCGTCCTGTCTCTGGTGCACAGAGGAAGGAGGAAGTCACGGATCACAGAGGCCAGGGTGAGTCAGTGGCACAGCGAGCTTTCTTACCCAGTTCGAGATCCACACTTGTGCTCTTTCTGGATGTAAACTTCTGCCCTACCAGGTACTGCTTATTCTTTCTGGGTCTTCAGAGAAGCTTGAGTCCTGCAGGCGTGCCCACTGGGATCAGGCCTTTCTTAAGCATATCTCTGTCTAGTCGGCTTCTCCGCGAGGATGTTGTTCTGGGCCTCGCAATTCTGTGAACTGGTGAATTGTAAAGTGGCAAATTTGGGAAGTTTAATGCTCACTTTTAACAACTCTTCAGTTAATTTGATGGACTCAAAGGGGTTAGCGCAGAATAACAGAAGCCTCACTTTGGAATGATGTGTTATATATACAGTTTGCCAGCCCCCTCTGCCAATACTGTGTGCACAATTGAGGCACCAAGGTGTCAGGGTCACGTGCATGTGGCAGCTACTGGCTCAGGCAGCACCCGAAACAGGTGGTTGAGGCAATGTCTCTGTCACCCCTGTAGGGTCTTTCCTTTCTGTTGTCAGGATTTTTGTCTCTGCTACTCCTCCTCTCTGTCCCCTGCAGGCTGCAGGTGGAGTGTTCTCAGTCTATCAGAGCTTTTCTAGATGACAGACACCTCTGCATCTGTGTGCAGTCACATCAAGCTCAGAATTTAATGTCCAGGTTTCATTAAGTATAATGCAGTTGCTCTAGGGGTTGCTTTCTTTTTTTTTATTAATATAAAAAAATTTTTTAATTTACATATACTTGTTTTCTTTAACTTGCTCTGACTCAACACTGCAATGGCTATAATTTTTTCTAAATACTTGCTGCAATATGATGCTCTCTTTGTTTCCTTTCTCTTGGTGCTGCAGTAGAAATGGACATCTGCATTGTGCACACATACCCTACCTTCTCCAAAGAGAACAATTTTCAGGCTGTTTCCTGGGAAATCTGTTCTATTGGACAGAAAGTTTTGACAAATTTGTGTCTCGGCATCAAACATGACCTTTTTTCTATCCATGTGAGATCTGCATTGTGCCTGCTGACTATTTTTCTAGTGTGATTTCATGTTGTGTGAATCACTTTATCTCTCTGGATCCCAATTACTCATTTGTTAAATGAAGTCCTTTCTAGCCTGAGCATTCCAGGATTGCACAAACTTTCCTCCTTATTCCTACGTTCATCAGTCCTGGCTCCTTCTGTTAGAGATCTGGGGCTAGAGATGGTATTCCCGGCAATGTTGACTTGGACCTTCCCTCCCTGGACCTATTTCACCAGTCCCCAGCATACACTTATGCATCTAACTTGGAGTCCACAGGTGACTTGAATTTTCTTGTTAGAGGTGGAGGCTGCAGCTTCATTTCATAAGTGACTCAGAGCAATCAATCAGCTCAGGGCAAATGTGGGGATTACCTCAGAGTCCACTGATTATCACAGGAACCCAAATTATCAAGCTACCCAATGTCCTTATTTAAGTCCTTTATCAAGTCTCTACTTGCAGAATGAGGTGACAGTGATACCATGAGCTCCCAAACATGCCTCACGTGGCTTCTATCTCCTGCTAACAATCATTACTTTTAATTCTTTTCTTGAACAACTTTTTCTTTAGTCCCACCTGGCTTTTGAGGAGTAATTTTTTTCCACTGGGAATTTTAAGATATGCACCCTAAACAAATTGAGAATAAGAAGGTATACGAAATGCTATCTCAGTGACTGGCCCAGAATGTTAGTTTAGAAACTTTTTGTGGGGTCTGAGAAAAGTCTCAGGCTTTTCCACCCTTCCACCACTGGTATAATGATGGGCACCTGCGGTGCTGCACACATGCCTAGGTGGGCATGTGCAAGTGGGTGCACCTGGGTTTGGACACAGGCTTATATGGGCAGCGTCATGAGGATGCCAGTACCAATCATCAGCAGCAAGTATCAACGTGAGCAGCAGCAGTAGCAGTAGCAAAGCAGCCGAGAGAATGAGATATACCGGGGGCTGGGAGGCCTGCCAGCCTAACCGGCCCCCCGGCACCCCTGCCTGCCATGTACCTTATGCCACCTCCGACAATAAAAAGTATAAAAGCCACTGAGGGCTCCAAGACTCCCTCCCTTGACCCGTCTTCTAGAATCATCCCGAACTTGCCCTGTGCCACCTTCCTGCCACTACAATTGGTGTAGTCAGCAGGATGGTTCAATGCAGACGGGTGCAGAGCCCTCTGAAGACTGCAGGAGGGACTGAGAGGTGGCAGGCCACAAACATGTAACATTGGCGGAGCCATGGCAGCACAGGAGGTGGCTGAAAACCAGGACACTGTGGGAAGAGCAAGAGATGCTGCAGGAGTGCAGGAGGTGGACAAGGTCCAGGAGCTGCAGGACAAGACCTCGAGTGGAGGAGGAGATGCGATGACTGCCACAACCAGCCCACGACCCCCGAGGGAGCAGACGGAAAGAGGACCATGATTCAGAGCTCACCCACTGTTGACGCAAGGAAAGGACTAATGGACTTGGACAGACAATCCTGTCAGAAGGCTGGGAAAATGGCAGGTTGTGTTTGTGGGACCCTGGGGGTGGATGATTGTTTGTACACCCCAGGAGATGAGAATAGAGGCATGGCCTGTGGGCCTGTAGCGGCAGGATGGAGGTGGCACAGGAGCACAGGATGGTTCTCGGCAGACGGGTCAAGGAAGGAGAGTCTTGGAGCCCTCGGTGGCTTTTCATACTTTATTTAGTAGAGGTGGCCAGGTACATGGCAGCCAGGGGTGCCGGGGGGGCTGAGGCCTGCCAGCCTCCCAGCCCCCAGCGTATCTCACTCTCTTGGCTGCTTCTCTCTGCCACTGCTGCTGTCGGTTCTCTCGCTGTTCTGTCTGTGGGTCCTCACAGTTCTCACAGTTCTGGCATCCTCATGACGCCGCCCATTTATGCCCGTGTTCAACTCAGGTGCGCCCACTTGCGCATGTCCACCCTGGAATGCTCTCAGCACCACAGGTGTCCATCATCAGTGGTGGGAGGGTGGAAAGACCTGATCAACCTTTACCCTACAGGGCCTTAGTGGCCAAAAGCAGCCTGGGTGTAGAAAAGTCCAAGAGTGGCAGATGGAGGAAGCCCTCTGCAGCCAGGCAGGGGATAGGTATCAAAAAGCCTAGAGAAGGCAAAAGCTGGCACTAAGTTGGGGAAACCCAGAGTGGCTGGTAAGCAGCCTGTTTGGTAAAGAAGTTAGTTTCTTAAAATGCGTTTCTTAAAATCACCTGTGGGTGATGCCCTCTTTGGTATAGAATGAGAGTGAAGAGCTGAGGAACCGTCCTTGGGAGACGGGAAGGGAACGTGGCTTGTGGTGGAGCCCACAGCCGAAAAAGGGGACCCAAGAGAGGCTGCATGTGGAGCTTGTATCCACGGATCCCCGACCCGTGTGCGTGTGCACAGGGTTGGCCTGAGTGCACGGGCTGCTTGTCACATTGGTGTTGGAGTGATGGCAGAGAGTACCCTGGGGATTGGGTGATTACCCCCAAAATTTAGTATCACCATCCTGAGAGTGAGAGGATCCTGGGGGTGGGTGCAGTGTGTGGCTTGTGGCTGAGACCACAGCCAGAGAAGGCCAGGAAGCCTGACAGCTCCTGGTGTGTGCTGGCAGATGCCATGAGTGGTTCCCGTCTCATATGATCAGTGCCTTTGGCAGCAGGTGTGGTGGATCATCTGATGGTGCCAATAATCTTGTCTTTTGCCCCTAGGTTGGTGCCCTGCCTGAGTTCATTTGTATTCTGTTGATTTTGTTGCATTGCTTTATTGTATTTACTTTTGTCGTGGCTGCAATGTTCACATTTGCCCAGAAAAAACCTGCCAGCCTCCCGGCCCCTCGGCACCCATGCTTGCCATGTACCTGGCCACCTCTACTAATAAAAGCATGAAAAGCCACCGAGGGCTCCAAGACTCTCCTTCCCTGACCCATCTGCTAGAACCATCCCGAACTTGCCCTGTGCCACCTCCTGCCACTACACTTTTGTAAGTCATTCAGATGGGTGCTGCAGAAAAAACCTACAGGATCATTCCAAAGGAGTCAAAATGAAAACAGAACAAACAGTTCTTAGACATGTGTGTTGGAGATGGGTGGACCCGTGTTGTAGGTACCATGATTCATGGGAGACACTCAGGTTGGAGTCACTTCTCAGTTATGGCACAGGAGAGACCAGTTGGCCTTCATCAGGTGGGAGTGCCTTCAATGAAACCAAAAAACGTCAGTCTTATTTTCCATCCATATATTTACTTATTACATAGTTAATTGTTGCTGGTTGACTCTGTGTTGATTCTGAATGTCATTCATGCACATACTTGTTTATGCATCCAAAAATCACCTCTAAGGGCCTGTGTATCTATATCAGGCTCTGGGGAGGCTTTGGCCTGAGAACACTGAACAAGAACGAGATGGGTAAGCTCACTCACCCTCCAGAGCCGCCATTTGAGAGGCGGATGATACACTAAGAATGGATTGAGTCATTACAGCTTGTGATATATGTGTGAAATGGTTGAGTAATATGATATAACATTAAAGTCAATAAAATATTAATAATGATGATGATGACAATAACTCTTTGGTTTTCTGATGTTCTGCTCTCTTCTTCATTGTACCTCCATACAGATAGTTCCCTAACTTAAGTTCAAGTAAATAACCAAGTAAATGCCTAAGAGCTGCTCTGGGGATTGAAGATAAACAGGGTGCCTCACTAGCGTATCCTAGTTGCTACCTTGGTACCTCAGATTTTGAGATTCTTCTAAATTGATTATAAACTTTTTGGTGATCATGCCATCGTTTTTAATTTGTATTTTGATATATGTAAAAATAATAGTCAATACAGTTGAAAAGGGGTTTACATTTGACATAGCTCCACTCCAGTTCACGATGTTAATTCTCTGAAGTGATGCCAGAAGAGATGAGATATAAAATCAAGCTACATCTAAAACCGTGGACTACCAGAGAACATTATGATCTCACCATGGCAAAGAACATCTTGTTCTACTGTCCTCCACCATTCTGTTCTAGAACTCCCAGTTATGATCTAGGTTGTACAACAGATTGGTGGACACCCAGCAAAATGTTTACCTTTTTACTGATTGGAGGACAACAGAAAGGCATTTACCTTCTGGCTTCTTATCTTCAGTTTGACTCGTTGGGATGAAATTTGCCTGGTTTAGATAAGTCAAACCTTTTAAAATGCTACTTCTATGGGTTTCTGTTATTTTTCTGTATCACAGAACATAAATTAGCATTGCTGATATCTTTTAGTACTTTCTATGGCTTTTATTTTTGCTGCAAAAATAATTAAAAGGTAATGAGATTTGAATAAATGAAGTATGAATAAAATTCAACAAAAAGACTCCCCACAAAAAGTCCATGCCAAGACAACAAATTATAGCTGGTGTTTAAAACGACCAGCTTGGTGTTAAGGAAACTGAGTGGCTCTTTTCAAGTGGAAGACAGACAGGAGTGGTTTTCTATATTAATGAGTAGCTCTCCTTTAATTCTGTCAGGGAGGGATGCTGATGGCACACGAGGCTGTGTTATATGGGTTGCAGCATCTGTCACAGGCTTGCATGGCTGTTAATCTTTCATTTCATATTCAGACTTATCAGTATTCATTAAAAACTCTCCATTTGTGCAAGTCCGTCTGGGAAAAGTACCCTATCTTGGCATCTTAGAATTTTTTTTCATTTAAAAAAAAAACCTCCATTTGAAACACATTTTTCACTGGTAGCAAGTAGCATCTGGCAGCAGGAGTTGGGAATCTGTCATCCATGCAGATGACCATGCAGCTTGTCTCCAGGGGAAGTTTCCTGTAGGTAGGAGAGGGGTTTAAAATTAAAATTCGCCGATTCCCATTTTGATTCCTCGTCTGTAAGAAAATTTGGAAGATGGTGCAAATTGCTTTCCATTAGCACCACTCCTGAGTCTTACATATTATCCCTGGAAAGTGGTACAAAGCCTGAGCTGGAGAGTCTGGATCATTCGGGAAGCATCTCATTGCTCAGCTACTTGGGAATCCAGGCACACACACAATGTCTGAAGGTCTAAGCAGAAAGCTAGGGTGCCCTGCCCCAGCAAAAATCTAATGATTTTTCATTTCTATCGCAGAAAATGAATACAGCAGGGATTTCTCCTACCAGACCCATTTTGCAGCTCTGGTGTGTATTAATAATGCAAGGAATGTACAACATGACCATTCTACTTATTTCACATTTATAAAATGTGGCTATTCCTAATGCTACCTGTAGAGTAACTACCATATATTATTGTACTCACAGTCTTTCAATGATTCAGAGAGGAGCCATGCATACTGATTTTTTATGTTGACAAGGATATTGGAATAAATCTATCAAATTTAGTACAAATTGAGCCCATAGTTCAAATAACCTATATAAAGAAAAAGCAAATATTGGGTCTAAATTAAATTATTTTCATTTAGAAAGAATGTATAATCTGGCCTTCTGCCTCTAAGGAATGAAAACTATAAACTTCAGAAACCTCTAAATCCCAGCAGAATGCAGACTCCTGGGAGAATGTGGACAGTGCAGCAAGATGCTAGGGGTAGGGGAGGACCCCACTCTTGTTCTCTGGGGCTCTCAGCACTCTCTCCTGTCTCTGAAGGCTCCATGAAGGTTTGCAGCTGTCCAAGAACCAAAGTCAGTATTATCCTGTATGAAAACTAGATTCTGCATCTGTGTGCAGAAAATTTGAAAGTTTTTTTCTTTTTTTTTTTTTTTTCCTATCTGGCTAAGCTTTAGCCTGGCAGAATTTTTCCAAGTGGGGCAGGAGATGCTGGAGTTATATTCTGTTCTCTGGTCCCCACTCCCAGAAATTTCCACTAGTGGCCTAAATTTAGTACCATTAGCATGGCCTTTGTTAGCCTATATTTGGAGTAGATTGTACCATATCCAGGTTTATTTGCTTCCTAAAACTAATGGTGACCAGAAAGCAGCAGGAAAATATAATTAAGATGTCCAACTGCATAGATGTCCAACTTTCCCGTTCAAGTCTTCACCAACATTAAAACTTCGAAGTTCACTTAATTGTTTCATGACTGTGACTCTGTCCATGGTATGTATCATGGAATTAGTCACCTTATCTCATGCTGTAAGGTGTGAGGATAACACAGTTCACTGAACTCCCAAATGCAAAGCCATGTGGAAAGACAAGGATGAAAGACATATTATCTAGCCACAGAAAAATATTTCTCAGAACGTTATTTTTCCTTTTCTTGAATTGCATTTTGAAATAATTTCAGGGTTTAAAAAATGCAAAAAAGTACCCAGTCTCCAAATTTAACATCTTATGTAGTTATAATTATGTGAGTAAGTCTAATGACTGAAATTAGGAAATAAGGAATTCCTAAATTAGGAATTAAAATCCTAAAATTTAATTAGGGATTAAATTTTTATTTTTAAATTTAAAATTTTTATTTAATTAGGAATTAAATTTTAATTTCTAATGAGGAATTAAATTCCTAAAATTAAGAAATTAACATTGATGCAGTACTATCATCTAATCTTTAGACATTCAGATTTTTCCAGTTGTCCCATATTGCTCTTTTTCCTGATCCAGGATACAATCAAAGACCTTACCTGGCATTTAATTTTCCTGTTTCCTTATAGTTTCTCTTATTCTGCAATGTTTTCTCGGTCTTCATCTTTACCATCCTGATACTTTTGAAGAGTATAGAGCAGTTATTTTGTTGACGGTCTCTTAGCTTGGGTCTGCTGATTAGAGTCTCATTGCACATTTTTTGTGCATCAGTAAGGATAGAAAACAAAAGTATCTAAAATTAATAAAAATCACACATTTGATTTTTTAAAATACATAGACAAACTGCTGATAATCTGGCCAGGAAGACACTTCAGGAAATACATGCACACATTGTTAAGGGCATGAATAGGGAAACAAAGGAGTTTAAAATTATGGAATGATGACATTTAGCCAAAATCGTTGGCTATTTAGATTTCACCATTTATGAGTAAATGAGTTATTTATATAAAATAAATGAATTATTTTAAGGAAAATTTAAAACATCCAAGTTGGTGAGGTAATATCCAAAACTTAAATATACCAACAATCAGAATAGATTGACAATTTTATTAAACATTGATTTCCAGATGGTGGCACGGGAGAGTTCTCTCAGACCTCAAAGGACCTGGTAATTTATGTGCTATTAAAATTTGTCATTGGTCCATCCCTGGTGGCTCAGTGGGTTAAGCAACACACTATGAAGGAAACTGCAGCCACTGCCGCAGGAATTCGATCCCTGCCACCGGCCAGGAAGGGGACCCACATGGCGCAGCAGACCTCTCCTGCTTCACCGGCTGCTCCCCTCAGCAGTGTGTTTCAATCATACTGCCTGTTCTGCTCCCCACTCTGTCTGGTGAATCCTCTCACTGCCCTGGACTCTGGCCTGTACCCCAGCTCTTGTATGTATAAATAAATAAATCTTTAAAAAAAATAAAAATAAAATTTGTCATTAACCTAAACATAAGAAAAGGTGGACACTTTCTAACAACTTTTTAGACAGTGGTAATTCAGCTTCCAATCACTAAAAACTGTAAATAGATCAAATGCATTATAAATATAGACATATAAATGTCCCAAATGAAATGTTGGGAAGTTAACCTAGCAGTTAGTTAAAAGAATAATATGTCAGATTTAAGCAACTTTCAGGAATTTAAATATAGCTCAAAATCAAGAAATGTACAAGTTAAGTTTTATAGATGCCTGTGACCCCCAGCCTTCTTTTGTTGACACCTCATGTGGTCCTCTGCTCTTGAGAAACTTGCTTCTAGTCCACAGAATTCAGAAACACTGAGAGATGTCATTCCTTAAGTTACTAAAACTCTGTCTTTCCTCTTGTTAGTTGACTCTACCCCTGGCTGGCTTTGACAAAGCAAGTCGCCATTGTTGGGGAGGTCCCCAAGGTAAGAAAAAGAGGATTGCTTCTGGTCAAGAGCCAGCTAGGAAGTGAGTCCCTCAGTCCAACAGCCCAAAATGACCAGAATCCTGCCAACAACCATTAAGTGAGCTTGGAAGCAGATCCTTTCCCTTCACATGAGACCAGAGCCCGGTCAACAGCTTGATGGCAACCTCATAAGAGACCCTGAACAGAGTACCCAGCTAAGCCCTGCCCAGATTCTTAACTCATGCAGACTATGAGACAATAAGTGCGTGTGGCTAAAGTGGTGGTAATTTGTTATGTAGCAATAGATAACTAATACTGATGCCTAGCAATTTTTGAACAAAATTGACGAGCCATTTTTTTCTTCAAGGGGAAACTTGCATTCAATGAGCTTGTATTTCCATAAAGGAGTTTCCTAAAGTAATATGTCTGTCCCCTCTGTATCTTCCTTCCTTGGTAATGTCTGATGAAGGTTGGGAAAAGACAGTTGTATTAGTATTACCCACTCTGAGCTTTTTGCTTTGGCTTGTTTATTTGCAAGAGAGGCCCTCTTCTGAAATGCTTACCTCCTCCATGTGTTACTACATTTACCAGGGTAGCTGTCCCTCTGTGGAGACTTGCCATTATACACCTTCACCTGGCTGAGTTATTTTTAGGGTGAAGAATAAAGAAGTCACCTGAATCCACACAGCTACACCACACTCTCCAATTAGCTGGTATTTTGATGTGCATCTGTCTGATTCATGTGTCCATAATTGGTTTCTAGGCTCAAGGCAGGAAACAGATGTTATTCACCAGTGCTCTAAAACTCTAAGTGGTGCTAATAAAAATTCTTAGTATACTAATAATGGAAGGAAGCTTCCATAATATGATAAAGTGTAGGTAGCAGAAACCAATAGCATTAAACCAATTATTCCTATAAAAGTTAGGAATAAGAAAAGAATGCTCCCATCACTACTGGCATCCAATCCCATTCTGAAGACTATAGTCATTGGGGAGACATAAATATGATTATAGTCTAAATATGTATTTCTATACATAGAAAATCCAAAAAAATCAGCTGAAAAAATAGTGGAAACAAGATATATACATACATAGACACACATATATAAATATTTACATATACATATATGCATATATAAATATATGTGTACATGTATGTCACACACATGAGCCAGTTTCTTTTCTTCATATAGCAATTATCTGTTAGGAAATTTAATGAAAAAGGGTTCATTCACAATAGCAATAAAACTATAAAATACCCAAGATATACTTAGAAAGGTGAAAAATCTTGAAGAAATCTGTGAAACATCTCTAATGGAAACAAAAAGAAGAAAGTCCTATATAAATGGAAAAAGAAGGGGCAGAGATCAATGACAGAAGTCAATGAGGTAAGATAGTGCTTGCTGTATTACTTAACAGGAGAGCAGATAACCCTATAGGGGGCTTCAGGAAATGATATTAACATCAAAGTTCCAAATTAAGCAACTTTCAGAATTAATCAATACGATCCAATAATTTTAATCGTTTTGGATGTGGATGAGACATATATAACATCTAAACTTGACAAAGTTATCAGATTCTGATGATCCTTTCTCAACCCTAATTGGCAAGACAGACACTTCATCACAAGACCATGATACAAAGCAGAAACCATCCACTCTCTGCAACTCCTTCTGCTGGAAGATGGCAGTGTAGAATTACGTGCACAGCCAGAAGGGGTTAACCAGGTTCAGCAAGCAGCATTCGCTCTGAAAGCTGAAGCATGGTTCACTGATGGAGTCAGAAAATTGGTGAAATGCCTGTCCTTCGAGCTGTGAATCAGCAGCAGCTTTGAACATGGCTGAACCGATTCGAATTCAAATAGATGCCAATAGAGTATTATTCCTCATTTTGTGAGTCTTTGGATACTAAGACCATAATCTTTATTTATTAGAATATCTAAGTTTTTTGATGAATGTTTTGTTCACATCAACAGTAAACAGTGCCAACACGAAAACTTAAAGCAAACAGGGTTCATGCTGTGTGACGCTTCCATGGAAACGAAACATAATAAATCTGGGGTTCCAAACACATTCCTCTGGAGTCACTGTGACTCTGTTCTTTCTCTCACTCTACAGTGCAATCTGTACTTATGTCCTAAAGACCCTACCTTCAAACCATTCAGAGTTCCACTGCTTCTTCACTGCGTCTGTCCCTATGCAAGCCACCATTATTTTTTGCCGAAATTACTGGGAGAGTCTCTATATGGTCTCCCTACTTCCACCAATGCTTCCTTCCTTTTAAATGAAAGTCATAGTATGTTGCTTCTTCATTTTAAACTCTCCAGTAATTTTTCCCTTTGCTCAATGCAAAAGCCAAAACCAATACAATGCCCCCATAAGTAGAGTATGCATCGTTTGTGCTTCCAACAGGGAAAGTTTGAGTGAAAGGGTAAGAATGCAAATTATTCCAGAATAGCCATAAACAGGGTTATTGCAGAGAAATGTGATATGTGGTCACTCAACTTAAATGGCCGTATATGAAAAGTATACCCCTACTATCTATTAGCCCTTATCACCTACCACCTACCCTTTATCTTTCTGTACTCCCTAAACAGCCCTCCCTGATTTTCTTTGAACATGCCAAGCATGCTCCCACCTCAGGGCCTTCGCACTCATTCATCCCTCCAATTGGAATGTTCTTACTCTTGATAAGTGCATGTCTTATCCTTTCCTTTTTTCTGAACTCTATTCAAATATCCCCTTATTAGTGACACCTTTCTAAATCTTCCTGTGAATTATAGCGATCTAGTTCCCATTCCACCCACCCTTAGTGCTCCCATCCCCTTCAACCTACTGGAATTTTCCTGTGCTTTATTTATCACTATCTGACCGCTAGATATTTATCTTTATTGTTTATGGTCTCTGTTCTCCTACAAGAATGTAAACTCTGTGAAAGTGGGGACTTTGTTTTCCTCATGATTATTATTATTCCCAGAAGAGTGCCCAGCATGTAGGGAGCACTAAATATCTATCTACTGAAGGGATAGTGGGTGGTTGAAGGAAAGAGACATGAAAATCAGGCATTCCTTCTAGAATAGCATGAAATATTTGTTTAATTACAGTATGTGAAATAGGAATAAATTAACAGCAGAAAGTGTGGCCACAATGGTGTCTTTGTGGCACATAATCATAAGCGCATATGTCCACAAACAACAGCATCAACAAAACAAACCCAGCAAGATACTGAATGAAGAAAGTCGAACTCCATCAAGATTTCTATGTTCATATTTGCTTGAATTCTGTTAATTTATTTTGTCTCCTTTACTCTTGCAAATCCAAAGATCTTACAAGAGAAACTTTGGACAAAAGCATATGATTTTGAACACTCTATTATCTTAACTATTTCTTAGGAAAGATAGTCTTTGCTAGATTTTAGTTACAGAGTACCTTAGAATGTTCTGCTGACATAGAACTTAAGAATTGCTGCAATAAATCACAACTAGTTCAATTCAAATAGTCATCTGAGATCTTGTCCTTCGTTACACAAAAAAATTGGGATCCAGGATGGCAGTAACTTGCCTGAGAATATGAACATTCAGTAAAGGTGTACCAATATGTCTATTTAATTTTAGGGAATAACTAACACATTGACTTGGTTGTTCTGAGAATGTTCCTATGGGAAGCATTCTGTTGGCAAACCCACATCATGAGCTGTTGATATTTCCGGTGGGAGAAGGAATTGAAGTGGGTGTGCGCCATCAAAAGCTGTCAGGTATCAAAAACTTGCTCGAGAACCACACTGATATTTGTCTAACTTGAAGCCTAGCTCCCAAATGCCCAACAGGCAGAGGGCTGAAATAAAAAGAACTGGAATTAGCCTCACATTACCACTCTTGGGCTTAGTGTCTGACACTCCTGAATGGTTGATCCCAGGAGTTCAGGACTATGTCATCAGCATTATACCCCAGTGCCTCTCAGGGCATATGATAGGTTGAACCATGCCCTCCTAGATTCATATGTTGGAGTCTAACCCCAAGAAATATGTTCTTAATTGGATATAGGGCCATCGTAGATGTAATCAGTTAAGATGATGCTACAGTATGACCCTGCCTTGATCTCATACTTGAGTGTTACTACTGTGAGATAATAAATTTCTGTTTTTAAACTGCACAGTTGGTGGCACTTTGCTATGGCAGCCCTAGCAAACTAATACAAAGTGCCTGGGATAGAGAATTTACCTATCCTAGATAATTTGAATCAAAGTATAGTATCCCTGCCCCACCCCCACCCCTGAATAAAAGGAGGTTTTGCTATCCACAGTTTTGGTACCACGGTCAACTCTGATCCAAAAATACTATGTACAGAAAGATATTTTGAGAGCTAGAGAGAAAGAGGCCACACACACAAATTTTATTATAATATATTATTATAATTGTTCTATTTTAATGTTATTATTAGTAATCCCTTACTGTGTCTACTTTATAAATTAAACTCTCATATGTATTATGTGACAAAAAATTAGCATAGTATACGCAGGGCTTGATATCATTTGTGCTCTTGGGTGTCCACTGGGGGAACTACTGTTTAGGGGATTGTCTCATCCCTCACTAGTTATGAGACCTTGATAAATATAAAATGTCTTCTGCTCCTCACCCCACTAGGTTGGTAGTAACTTTAGTTAAGATGGCGTCCCCTCTGCCTACATCCTGGGGTGTGTGAAGGTCCTTGAGGTCTTACCCCATTAAAGCCTTGGAGAGGAATTTTGTTTTCTCAGTCCATGGAGATCCAAGCCTTCACCAAGCTGGGCTACTCATTGATGCTGGTGTCCTTGGCCTCCCCAAGAATACTGTGGAAGCATGCTTCATGAGGTCTTGTCATCCGCCTATTACGTATCAAGATTCAGCTGATTTTCATGAGCTACGGGATTTACCTCTCCCACATTTTCAAACTTGAGAGATAAAATAGTGTCATCTTTTTTCATTTTACAAAACACCCACTTCTGTTCTCCACCTTGCCACCGCCTGCTCCACCTCTAGAGAAATCTCAACTAGCTTAGTTTTCCTCAAATCAAAACATGCTAGTTACACTCTACTTTGATAATCTACATCCTTCTAAGGCAAGGAAATACAGCAGTTGGACCACCTTCTTCACTGAGGATGGCAAATTTAGGATGAATGAAACATAAATTAACAGATGGTGGTAGGGAGCCTCCCTGGTGGCCCAGGGATTAAGTGTCAGGGCTATTACTGCTATGACCTGAGTTCAATCCCCTACTAGGGAGCTAACCCTACATGGAACAGCAGGCCTCTCTTATCTTGTCTATTGCTCCTCCTCAGCAATGTATTTCAGTAGATAAGCTTGTTCTATTCCCCATTCTGTCTCTGGTGAGTTCTCTCACCCTCCCACACTTCTGGCCTACATCCCAGTTTTTAAAGAAAAATAGATGGTAATAGGTTATATTACTGTTCTCAATTATTCACTCATTTTTCTACAAAAGGGATGGACATCTCCTCCTACTGCTATGTGGTCTGCAGTGCTATGTGACTTGAATATATATTTTCTCTGCCCCCACTGATGTCAGTTTAGCCTGGGATATGAGCAGACCTGACTTGACACCCATATGAGCAGTTCCCACTAGTTCCTCTTACTCTGCTATGATTTCCTTTCCCTCTGCTATGAGGCTCATATGTTCTAAATAGAGTCTGCTTCCTCAGCCTTGACTAATGTGGAACATACCCAAAGTCAGCTTGTAGCCAATCCACAGCTGATGTGTAAGATGAGTGAAAAATGAAGATTTGTTATTATAAGCTACTGAGACTTGGGTGTAGGACTGTTTGTAATCATAGTATAATCTAGCAAGATTTTACTAGTGAAATATCTAAAGAAATATTCCACAATAGAATAGGTTCACTTTTCTGAACTGCAATTTCATTACACAGAAATTGAGCCACATAATATCTTAGATCCTGTCCAGTTTTAATATTCTAGGGGTTTGGAATTAATGTGACCAGCTTCCCTCCCCATCCCATGCCAATGGTGTTTATCCATAGAGCATTGGTTAAACTTCTGTCTTCTCTCCTCCCACCTAAATTTCTATGACAAAACAGAGGGACCAATATAGAAATGTGGAAAGAACTATGGTACAGAACACATGTAGATTCAGATCTAGTCTCAGTAACCAATTACTCTCTGTTTGACCATTGGTAAGAGCTAAGTTTACCTAACCTCTCTGGAATGTCTGTAAAATGGGAATAGTGGTAGGATCATGATGATGAAATAAGATACTACCTGGAAAATTTCTAACACAGGATGTATAGCATTTAAAGCATTCAATAAATGTTAATTTCCTTCTTTTAGAATTTAAATGTCTGTAAGGTTTCCTTACCCAAGAGGATTTGTAACAATGGAAATCAATCTAAGAGAAAAGGAATAAATTTTAAAAATTCATTTTAGATATCAGGTATAGTTAGAAGGGGTGATGCCAGGAATTCCTGAATCCCATATAGTAAACATATAGAGAGGTATGAGAGCTACTGCTTCTACTTGCATTCCATATGGAACTTCCTGTGAACCTCTCACACAGGGATAAGCAGTGAACAGCTGGAACAATAATACACCTGCCACAAGGGTGCGGTCATAAGGAAACTCAGAGAACAAAGTAACTCAAGAAAGAAGGAATGGTGAATGAGATCAAATGTTGTTGGGAGGTCAGAGAAGTGACCATTGTGTTTTGAAATAGGTCTTTTGTTTCATCAGTAAGCTGTCCTATGCTCCCATATTAAGGGTTTATTAAGGTGCACATTCTCAGCTAGAGGCACATAGCAGCAATACTGTCATCAACTTGAACCCTGAATTACAATGTCGCTGTTTCTGTGCTCTTAAAATGGAGCTGATTAAAGATTAGTGATGGCCTGGAGCAGTAAGTGAGTTTAATAATCAAAGGTATTTGGCTACAAATGGAGAAAGTGTTAAATTGATTAAACAAGTAAGCTATTAAACTTCAAGTGGCTCTAATAACTTAGCATTCGACTAAGCACACCAAAACCTAAGTCTGCAAATGCCTCAAGAGAGAGAAATCTATAGCAACAACCAATCACCAACAGTCAATTAAGCTTTGTCCAATAAGGTAGTCACTTAAGTGACAGCCAATCAAATAACTTCTTTGCTTTGCTTCCTTCTTTTTTCTGTAACTCTCTCCCCTAGAGCCTGTGGGGGGAACGCTTCTAAAGACTTAGGGCTACATGCTGTGGCCTGGCCCACTAATGTGGGGTGAGGCCAGAGTCACAGGGTTGATGGGAGGGTGTGCGTGTGAAAGAATTCACTAGCGTCAGAATGGATAACAGAAAAGACAGATTTGTTGAAATACCTTACAAAGGAGCAGGGGACAAGACTGAAGATATGTATCTGGAAAGGATTTGAGGTTCTCTTCTATACTCTGTTTTTGTAGGCTTTTTAACTTGGGGTACCAGTTTGGACCTGTTTATCTTCCAGAATGTCTGGTCTTAGGCACTGGACTTTGACACAGAATTTTGAAGATGTCTTGTTTATATTTTAAGAAAAATAACCTAAATTTGCCTAGTCATAATTATATGCCTTCTTAGAGAGAAATTTTGGATAAACAAACTACAGCTATTATAACTTCTGACCAAATTTGTTTGGGGTTCTTTTAAAGACAAAATGCAGCACTAACCAAAAAGTTTGCATTTTATTGAAGATTCTCTACACATCTATTCCTATTAGTCAGATTGTCCTGGGAAAATCCTCATACTTAGCCAGACTTAACTCTTGTTTGTGAGTTTACAAAATTGGGGGTGGGGACAGCTCTGGTGAAGCAATAGTAATGTGAAGGAGCAGAAATGCTGACTCTGTATTTTTCCCCTTAACCTGCTTAGGGATGAGGACAAAGATACTTTGATATTTGACAAGGTAGCTGAAATAGCTGAAATTTCTCCATGTGATCTTTATCTACTTTGACACTTTAGAAGAACTGTTCTTTTAAAATGTAAATCTTAACCCTTTGACTGTTTTTGTAGAGTAGATTATTATAGTTGGTAAGGACACTTAAAATTTTGGGATTAACGACTCAAAAAAAAGTGTGACTTTTATAGCTCTGACAAATTTAGCCTCCCTCTATAAATATCTGGAGATGAGGGAGCTCATTGTCTTACTACCCAAGGGACAAAACCAATGTTCAACTCATGAAATTCTAATTTTGAGGAAGTTGTTCCTGATGTTTAATTAAAACATGTTTCCCTATAACTTCCATCAAGTAATTTATGCTTGGGTAATGTAATATGTGTAGTCAGGACTCTCTAGAACAGAAAATATATGTTACTTATTAGCAGCTGTGGCTCGTGCAGTTATGGAGGCCAAGAATTCCATAGTCTGCTGTCTTCAAGCTAAAGAGCCAGAAAGCCGTGGTATAATTCCCATTGTGAGTCTAAAGATCCAAAAAACAGGAACACTGATGTCTAAAGTTAGGAGATGAACATCCCAGTTCAAGAAGAGAGAATACATTTTTCTTCTATCTTATTGTTCTATCATCTAATTTATTTGATAATTACCATCTACATTGGGGAAACTGGCCTTTTTTAGTCTTCCTAGACTATAGATTCAAATGCAAATCTCTTCACAGATGGACCCAGAAATAATGTTTTACAACATTATGGTTGGGCATCCTTTATCCCAGTCAAGATGATACATAAAATTAAAATACCACAGTGTGGTATAAGAAATATATTGAATATTTGGCCTTTGTCCCTGGTTCCTGGCACAGAGCTCCTAAAACCCTTGGGTTTCCTGGGTGACAGGAGTGTCTTTTGTTATTTGTAATGAGCCCCATTCTATATAAATGAGTTTATGTTGATGTGATGATTTAAGGTCACCACATTAGATACTTCAGGATGAGAATCAGAGGATAAGATAAATTTACTCCATCTTTTACATAGAAATGCATTGACTATTCTTTAATCTTCTCTTAGGTTGAAACTCTTTAGTTGCAGACTCTCATATGAGAATATTTAACTGCTCATCATCCACATCATTCTTCTCCATCACTTATCAGAAACTCTAGTTTGTTAAAGTTCATCTGATAGTGCTATATTTAAAATTTAGCACACTTCTCTAGATGTTACCTACAGAAGATATTGTGGACACCCTCGGCAGTTTCATAATTTTATCCCCTTTCAAATGATCAGCCTCTAAATATTAGTCTGTTATTTGGTGTCAGGTCCAAGTCTTCTTGATTGTTTTGCCTCAGTTCATGTTTTGCCCATCCACAAACACCACCCCTAGCACAACTCTATAGATACTGGCATCCATTTCCTTGAAAGCCAGTTAATGCTCTCAACTATAACTCAAACATGACTTCAGAATACTTAGCTTTCCTCCAACGAGGCCAAGAAGTTCCATAGTATATTGTCTTCAAGCTTAATAAATGGAGTTTCAAGCTATAGAATGGGGCTCATTATGAATAACAAATCAGAAGTTTCAAGTTCAGTCAAGAATTCTGGTAAATGACATTTTCTCCATTTTCTTACATATCCTATGAAATTGAGCATCTTATAACTTGGAGTCTTGGACATCTCTGTAATGATCTCACTCTGTAATCCAACACTGGGTATATTTATTTCTTGGGCTCTGGTTTACTGTACTTATTTTGTTAATTTTTAAAGTCGTATCACAGTCTGGTTTCAGGACACTGTGGCTAACTTACAAACAGATACTTTTTTGACATGAATTGTCAAGCCAATTTCCCTCATTCTATATTTATATGTTAAACTTGTATAGGCCTAAAAATAGAACTTTACATTTACCTATATTAGGGAAATTTCTCTTTTCAAATTCTAGAGCTATGCTATCTAAGGCAAAAGAAAAATACCAGATGGTTCCTCCCCTAGGAGGAATATAAGGGAACCAAATAAGGATCAAAGAAAGGAATAAGAACAATAATAATAATAACAATAAAGACACAAAAACAAAAATGAAAAGACAAGGACAAATTGGGGACACTTGGTGGGGAGGGGCGAGAGGGAGTGTTGAGGGCAGACATGAGCATGGGGGACTGAGGTGATGGTGCACTGGTGATATGGTGATGGGGAATACATGGGGATTACAATTGATGTCAAATATATATAAATAAAAAAAGAAATCACAGAACTTATAAGGAACAAAAAAATTTAAAAAAAAACAGCATTCATTAGCTCATAGACCTTTGAGCACTTGAAATATGGCTAGTTCAAACTGAGCTGTGCAAATATGTAACATACACACCTGATTTCAAAGACTGAAAACAGAAAAAAAATGCAAAATGTCACATTGATGACTTTTTAAAATATTAGCTACATATTGGAATATAGTATTTGGGGCATACTGATCTAAAGAAAATATTATTGGAATATTTTTTGCCTGTTTCTTTTCAGTTGTTAAAATGTGGCTAGTAGAAAATTCTGAGTTACATCTGCAGCATACATTTGTGGCCAACATTATATTTGATTTGAACATGGTTGCTCTAGAAGTTGAAGTGACCTTTAACTTCCCTCTATTGTAACTGGATAATTAGAGAAAACCCAGATTAGGCATGAAGAAATGGAAATTTGATTCAAAGTTGGTATGTGAATGGAGGTGGGAATAGGGTGTGGGATTGGACAGACAGAGATCACATCTATGTATGTAGTGTGCATGTGGGAGGCTTGATAGGGGGCAGGAAATGATAGTATCTAGTAAGACAGAAGACACCCAAATTGAACAGCAATTTTCTCTAATTCCCATGTAATTTATCATTCCTGCTGATGTCTGGGTTGAATGAGAATGGCTCATCTGAAATCTGCTCAATCAGGAAAGTCTAGGTTGTTTTGTCTAGCCTGATACCTCCTTAACTAAGCCCACCCATGCTTTGCTAGCAGAGGGAGCAAAGAGGAAGTGGAGATTTGTGTCCTCTTATAACCTGCCCAACTACCCAGGCACAGAGATGTTCACCATTCATGTGCCCAGTGACTGGTGAGCATCCTGCCTCATACAAACACAGAATGTAAAATCAAACTCTGTATAATTTACTTAATCATCGGTATCCATACTTGTGTGTTGAATTTTAAAGAATGAAGGATACCAAGTAGGTATTCTCAGTACATAATCCATATATTTCCATTAACTGTCAATTCCCTAGGAAATGGGATTAGTACCCTTCAAGTTCAATGAGGGCAGCAAGAAGTTTCACATTGGCCACCAGGAGGCTGAATATGCCCCTCAGACTTACTTCTTTGGATTTTACAATATCTTACAAATTTGAGTCAACCTTGGTAAATCAGAAAATCTCACCTAAAACTCCAAAGATTGAGTTTCTCTGGAAAATTCCTAAGGTGACATTGGATTGGTATTCCAGGGGGTAACAATGTGCTGGAGTGGGGTAACAGCATCCTATTGCCCAACCCTGGGATCACCCCCACTAGGACCCTGGCACAAGCACTGTACCACCAATGGACTCATCAGTTTGTCATGGAGTTGTCTACCTGGTCTTCCTGATTGGGCAGCCAGAAGGAACGTGCCATAGGAAAATAAAGAGGGGTGGGGGGCACAATGCAGGTCATCTCTGGATGGTAATATTGCCAGGGAGGTAGATGAGTCAGGTGAGGATGAGGATTCTAGAAGGGAGAGATAAAAATCCTGGATGCTGCTTCAAACTAGATGTGTTTCCAAGAGGCGCAACAAAAAGGGGAACAGGGCAAAGTATAGAATTGGGGAAGGACAAATCTCACTGATATTTCAAGTTCATCTCTTATTCACCTCTGCTATCCACACACCAAGTAAAACTGGAAACAAGGAAACCTAGTTAGCCCCAAGCCAAAATTTATTTCAACTTCCTTACAATAGTGGACTCACCATTTAGCAACATGTATTCTCCCTACTAATGAAAGGAAGACAGTGTGGCAATAGCATGGGGTCTGTGTGGGTGAGAACAGGTTGCACAATGATCTGCTGGCCTAGCCAGTTAAATGGGGGGACACCCTGCAATAAAGGGCAGGGAGGTCACGCCCCTGGTGCTCACTCAGTCCAAGGGCCAAAGAGCAGGTCAGTACCAACCCCTGTGCAGAAGCCTGGGGCAGAGAATTGAGAAGGTTCTTCTGGTTTAAAACAGTCACCACCTAAGGTATTCCACAGACTTGACTTTTTCTTTTAAAGTAAAAGACTTTTTCAAATTATATAGCAGAAAAGGGATGGTGACCCAAATACAATAGCGGCTTTTTTTAAAAAAGCAAATGGGATAAAAAGATATTGCTTAAGAAAGATCTGAGTTTTCTTTGCATTCCTGAGGTAGAATCTAGATAGCTTTTATAAACTTGAGTCTACTCTGGTTGCTGATCTTGGCCTAGTTTCCTTTTAGAGAAAGAAAAGACTTTTGAAAGCACCTCAGCCCTTGGTGTGTTTTCTCTCCTCAGCAGTGTCTAATTCAGGAGGCCAGTTTTAGCCACACTGGGCAGGTTCCTGAAGGAGGTTCAGGTCTCACATGTTCTGTAATGACCAGTTTATACTGAGGACCAAACTGGACCCTTCTAAATGGCTGCACCCCTAGCCAAGATCCAGTTTCCCACTGACAGTAATGCAGTGTGAGCTGGTTGTTCAGTTATGTGTTTGTTTGCCTATTTGTTTGGCGTGGGGATGAGGCTGAAAGAAAGACCTGTTAGAAACTGAGAGATTCCCTGAAATGTGACTTGCATTTGATTTTATTATGAATATATTCAGTGATTTTTTCCCCAAATCCCAAATCTGATATGTGCAATCTAAAACAAACTATAAGTGAAACTGTAGGTCACAGAAATGAAACATAAACAAACAAAAATGACTGCTTCATTTTATCTGTGTCCTTCCATTTTCAACATTTCTCTTCTCTATTTTCCTCCCTCCAAGTTCAGCAGGGACGAATCTGGATTTACCTCTCTTAACTTAGCTTTAAGTATTGAAAGGATTCTGTTTTCCTTTTAGGCACAGCATTGGCATTTCGATGCCATCACTGGAGGAAAGTCTTTGCCTTGTCTTGCATATTTCACGGTGTCGCTTATGCCTGAACTCGCACATGCAGCATCTGCCCGACTAAACTCTAAGCTGATGGAGACTGCTGGGGATCTCTTGTACCTCTTCTGTGGTCATGAGTCCCTGGGCAGTGCTGTGCCCACATTATGTTCTCAGAAATAATCTGCTGAAGGAATGGCACTGTGATTGATTTGGAACATAGATCTGTACAAAAGAGTGATTATCTTTGCTCTTGATACAAAGTCAAGGAAGAGACTGGGAGATTTATTCAAACAGAAACTCAGAATCAGAAAATGACCTGTCTAGAGCAGCTCTTCTAAATCCACATTTCCATTAGATAGCACTTCTCTGGCAGTGCCGTGCCCCCACATTGTGCTTTTCTAGGTTGTAAGCTCCTTTATCTGTGCACACGCACCCCCAACACACCCTATGCAATCATGTACACTTCTCTGATTTGCTTCTGCATCCTTCCTCATCTTCCCTTCTTTGGAAATATTCAATTTTATAAAGGCTAACCTCTGTGTCTAAACTCAAACCTATTGGGGGGGGGTGTATATCCTAGGAAACACGAAGTTAAGGAGGAAATTATTGAGCTCATAAATTATTTTTCAGTATTTTAATGAAACAGTTGTCTAAAGTCCAAGAGCATCAAGACTTCACATGTTGCATACATGGCTTTACCTTTTATGCTAATATAAATCTTAGAAGCGTTTGGAGAGCCAAGAAGGAAGAACTCCCTTGGGAAGGGAAGTTTATTACACCATGCTCTTACAGCACCCTGGTAGAAGATGCTAGGCTGCCTGGGGCATTCTGAACAAAGGAGGCAATTGAAGAATGCAAATGAATAGGTGATTTTTTACATCTTTACAAGGCATCTCCTGGAATACCCCGCACTGGGGTTTCAGTGGGTCCTGAGACTTCCTTCCTCTGGCACAATCTTCCATCATGATGGGCCACAGTTCAAGATCTTTATATCACACATGCCCAGGCAACTTTAAGTTTACTCCCAGTGTCATTTTTTTAAAAATAAACTTGTTTTGTTGATCCTTCCCACCCTCCAACCTTCTGTTACTTCAAAGTGCCTATATTAGACTGAATTGTGAACCCCTCCACCCCCAGGAATTTCCCAGTATCTCAGAAGGTAACTGTAGTTGGACATAGGGTCTTCAACGGTGGTAATCTACATAAAATGAGGACAGTAGTGTGGGCCCTAGTCCACTGTGGCTTATGTCCTTTTTAGAAGAGCGAGCAGGGCACAGACACAGAGGGAGAGGAAACAATTGACAAACCAAGAAGAGGGGCCTCAGAAGATATAATCAGCACCAGACTTGTGAGAAAACAAATTTCTGTTGTTTAAATCACTTGGACTGCAGTCCTTTGATATGGCAGCCCTGGCAGACTAATACTGTGTCCTACTCATTATCTCAACATTTTTGAGGGAAAAATTCATTTTTCAGGTAAAAAGTGCCCCACAAAAGGATACAGCCAAAGCCATGAGACTAAGCAGGGATGTCACGATAGACCTCTCAAAATCCTGCATAACACTTTCCCCCATTCTCCTTTTTTCAAACTAGCTATTTTAAACAATAAACTAGATTCCAGTGAAGCAACATTTCTCAGCTCCATCTTCAGATCACAATCAACTAGAGAGATTTGGCTGAAAATTACTGATCTCTAGGCTCCACTTCCAGACTAGGAATGACTGGTCTGTGTAGGCACCAGTAGCCACCTCAGGCGATTCCTGTGAGCAACTAGAGGGGAGAGAAATTTTTCAAAATCTCTCTCAAAAAAATTGCTACAAAAAATTCTCTCAACCCTGAGAATTGAACGTTTACAAAGAGACTCATTTTATCTTTTGAAAGACTCAGATTTCATATATCATTTTGCATTGTTCCACCAACATAAAATCTATTTCTCACTCTAAATATCTCTCTGTTCTTTCAATCACCAAGTCATTCAGGAGCTGATATTGCACCATTTAGTAAGAACAGAAACTCTTTAGTAATTTCCTCACCACTGATCAATGCAAATTACAAAATGGCAGCTAGAATTTCAGGGGCCATTTGAAAATCTTCAAGTTTCAGGGAAGCCTCTATGTACAGAAGAAATTCCATTTGGATAGGGGTGTTCTGCATCACCCTAATTAGCAACATAGTCACACAAGCCCTGTAGAGAACTGGCCTAATTTGGTAAAGCTGGGTTGAAGGCCAGTTCTCTGGAACTTGGCAGCTAGTAAGAGCTCTGAGTGCCAATTAGCTGGAGTTGCCTTCAACCCCTAGCTGCTTAGTAGCCGCTTTTCAGTTTGTTGGTTTTTCATTAAAGATTGATCTGACTCGGTGGATTTCTAATGTCCTTTTATTTGGTAAGTCAATCCCAGCTGGCAGTCACATACACAAGAAGTAAAAAAAATCTTGGCTGAAAGTGACTTTCAAAATTCAGTTCAATAGCTCCAGAAGAGAAGGGGGTAGAAAAAAAAAAAAGATTGGTGGAGCGGGATGCAATGCCCTCCCTCAAGACTGTGATAGATCTGGGGAGCAGAAAGGTACAGAGGCTTGTGTGCACTGTGGCAGAAGCAGGTGGAAAGGACTGAGAAGTAATTTTAGGTAGTTTCCCCCACAGGACAAAAATCTTTTTTTTTTAAGATATATTTTTTTATGCATGTAAGAACTGGGGTATAGGCCAGAGGTGTAGGGGGTAGGAGGAGTCACCAGAGACAGAGTGGGGAGCAGAACAGGCAAATCAACTGAAATACACTGTTGAGGGGAGTAGCAGGCAAGGCAGGAGAGGTCTGCTGTGCCATGTGGGTCCCCTCCCTGGCGGGGGATTGAACTTCAGCTGCAGTGGCCTTAACCCCTCGCGCCACCAGGGAAGCCCTAAACAGAACCAAAACCTTAATGCATCTTTTTTTCACAATAACTTTAAGGTTATTTCCTCAGGTATTTAAGGAAAGGAAAGAAAGCAAAAAAGTAGTTTGGACTGTCGGAGAGAGTTTATATATAATTGCATATGAAAGCTTCATTTTGACCATCATCCCCAGAAACCACTGTCACAGCCAGTTTTGACAAAAATCACTCAGACTGGCTCCTTGAATATTCTGATTGGCTAAGCTTTATAACCCAACTAACCAATCAGTCTGAGTCTCTCTGGGGCAATTTCAGACTAGCTAGAAACCAAACCTCATGATTGGCACTACTGCCACCACTAATTTATCTTGTATCTAATGAGGTACCCTGACTATAATTTTTGGCAGGAGCTAATAATGAAAGTACTTGCTAACAACCTCATTGAAAACATGCCCCAAGTGGGACTGTTGTTCCATTTGCTGGAAGCAATGTTGTTTCAGCTGGAGTGGACTCCACTGTCTGGACTGAAAATCTGAGTCTGTATCAGCT
Source organism: Galemys pyrenaicus (assembly GCA_019455555.1). Classification (NCBI taxonomy): domain Eukaryota; kingdom Metazoa; phylum Chordata; class Mammalia; order Eulipotyphla; family Talpidae; genus Galemys; species Galemys pyrenaicus. Next base: position 1,671,274 of record JAGFMF010011929.1, on the reverse strand, counting down.
GACAATATGGCCAAGGGCACAAAAAGTTTAAGACCCTCAGTTTAATCCTATAAAGGCCCAGTCTTTATTTAATATGTGCTTTATTTAATATGACTCACATCCTTACAACTTGAAAAGTCTTCTCTCTTGGGCGTTACAATAACTATCTGTTAAGGCCAGTCTTATTACCTCTCTCTGATTTTATGTACTTTTATATATATGTGTGTGTGTGTATCACTGTGTAACTATATATTTATCTCTCAACACATATATTTATCAAGGCATATAATCTTGATGTATATACATACTTGAATAGTTAACAATAGTGGCTTCTAGATCATCCATTCTATATATATATATATAAAATATACACATATTATATATATATAATATATACTGCTTAAAAAAATCAACAATGTGTTTTGATATTGACATTTAGCTCCCAGAAGTTCAATAATAGTGAGTACTAATGCCATTCTTAACAGGATCTTTGCTTTCTGTCCCTCTGCCTGAAATATATTTTCCCCCAGATATCTGCATGGCTCCCTTTCTCACTTTTTCAGATCTTTACTCAAAAATCACTTTCTTCCTGGTCACATAATATCAAATTTCATAGTCACCCCTACTGCCCACATTTCATGTTATCACTTATTTTCTCCATAACATTTAACATTCTCTAGTTCCTACTTAGTGTCTATTGTCTGTCTTCCCTCCCTAGATTATAAACTTCATGAGGAGAGGGGTTTTGTGTAGCTGACATATAGTGGGGCTGTGACTAAATATTTGCTCAATGAATTAAGAAGTTCCATGTTTATTGAGGCCGTGATGGTTTCAAGACCCGTGCTCCTGCTATGGGAGATAGGAGACCTCTAAGACTGCCTTGCCTTACAGGAGCTCGCCCACCACTGGCAAGGAAATGAGAGCTAGTGCTATAAAACAGTTATGGCAAGTGCCAGATGAACTACCCAGAAGATAATGCGAATTGACTTCAAAGAAAGGAAACACAGGCCCCTGTGGTCAAGGAGGATGAGGTGGGCCTTGAACTTGACCTGAAAAGGACAGAGAGGTGTTTGGTAGGTACAATTGAAAAGAAGTGGGAGCATATTTCTGGGGGTATTGCCTCCATCAGCCACTTTGAAGGTAAGACACTCAGCTCTGCAAGGGCAAAAATCCACAAGGGGCGCTGTGCTTGTGTCTCAGTCTCAGAAGTGGAGTTTGTTTCCATCTGGCCATCTCTGCCCAGGAAGAATGTGTACGTGCCTTCTGGGTGGCCTGGTCATGCATCTACGTAGCAAGAGGAACACTCCTGCTTCTCAGGTACTGGCCTCTTGGGGAGACTGTACATTAGGAGATGAACAATCTAATTTAGATGAACTGTCAACATCTCAGCTTTCTTAATCCTAGGATTTTGTCTCCATAAAGGAAGTAATGATAAGTCACTTAAAGCAGTTCTGGATAGTGAGTAATTCAGTATTAAAGTTTACAGATGACTAAGTCTTTTTTAAAATGAAGCTTGAAGCATGGCGTGCATTTCTTGCAGAACTAAATTAACGAAATAAGACGCGTAAGGTGTTGTCAGGGTCATTGAAGCTAACTGGTCAGTGAGTTGCTCACTAACTGCCCCCTGAGCTCTAGGAGTTTCTTAGCTGTACCTGTTTAAAAGTAGTTTTGTTTTTTTGTTTTTGCTTTGTCTCCATTGTCATTTTCAGCCTGTCAGGTATCATTTCTCATTCTTACCTTTTGCTTTTGATTATCTGTAGACTCAAGCCTAGACAAAGAACATCATTTTAATTACTATTGAGAAACAACATAGTCATTTGTCAAGGGTCTTGGAAACTCTTCTTGGAGAAAAAAAAAATGTATCCTTTAGTGCTGAGCTGGGGATCCTCTGTTTTCCACTCAGCCCTTTTCTCCTTTACTGCTTAGGCACCCAGAGGCAAATTTCCTTACGTCCTAGTACTCAGGGGCGGTCAGGTAGGTGAGATTGTCAGGCTGCTGATTCCAGGACATGTGAGCTATTATTATAGTTTTAGCCCACTATTCCGCAGAGAAATAAGATAGATCCTTTACTGTCCCAGTACCATCTTCTTTAGCAAGTGGCAAATGAGAACTTGATTTGAGTAGACATTTTGTATATTTGGTATTTGAACCTTGAATCTTTCCTTCAGTTAGCCATCTTATCTACGATACTTGCAACAATGATAATAACTGACCCATCCTAAAAGGTCACCTGATCCCTTGAGGTTGTTCTTTCCTTGGACAAACTGGACTATGGTAAGGCAGTGGAGGTGAGGTTTAAGTCTGGGGTGCTCAGGGCCTTTCAAAAAGAAACACTGAAGAGGTTCTGGTAGCTCTAGGCAAGGAGTAGAATCCAAAGGGACTCTAGTAAGTCCTGATTTATTTCTGTTACATTTAAAGGGCTATCTGCTTGCTTGGAAGGCACCGCTGAGATTCAAGCTCAGCCCTCCCAGCCTCCCTGTTCATGAGGGAAGTTTTGCGGTAATAGATGAATAGCACAGCAATAGCAGAGCAGAGCCAAATAGTCGATGCAATTACCCTTTGGTGCATTTTTGGGCTAATGATATTTAAATCAATATGACTGAAAAAGAAAAATAAATGTCAAATCAAATACCAAAGAATGAATAAACTACTGCAAAATTGCTGGAATCATAAGTAGCTCCCTATACTGTGAGTGCTGAGAACCGTGTCAATACACCCATCTCATGCTAATTAAAAAATCTAAAAAGCCAATACTTATTTTGTCAAAGGCACAAATGTAAATCCAACTTGGACTATGAACAAATTGACACAAAGTTCAGATTGTACTGAAGCTGGGGCAGTTAGCAATTTCTCTTAAAAGAATATTTCTCTATAGAACTTTCTCATAAAATTCAAAATACTACTCAGCTATAAAAAAAAATGAACTTTTGCCACTTGTGACAACATGGATAGAACTGAAGAACATAAGGCTAAATGAAATAAGTCAGAAGGAGAAAGACAAATGCTGGATGGTTTCAGTTATATGTGGAATAAAGAAAAACAAAACAAAAGGTCAGATAAAACCAAAGCAATAACAAACCCAAGAAATCTGAGGAATTAAGGCTATGAGATGGGGGGGGGAGAAAAGGGGAAAAACAAAGAGGGGGAAATGGGTGCCTTGGTGGTGGGTAATTTTAAGGTTCTGAATCTCATACAGTATTGTAAACCAATGTTACCTAAAATACTAGAAATCTTAATAGTTGGGAAAGATTTAAGACACTTTCATTCACTTATTTGGAAGCTGTGGCCCACGAAAGTTAAGTGACTTGTCCACAGTCATGCTGCTGGCTGGTATCTTATCTAGTCCAAAGTAGAGACACAATTCCAGCCATGATCCAGTCAGTGATTCATTCAGATATGTATGAACACTCATTGTGCTCCAGGCACTATACTAGGTGCTAGGGGATAAGCTAAGGAATAAGAGGTGTAGTTCCTGTCTTCATAGCCTATCAGGGAGACAGATGCTAGTGAAATCACTTCATGAACAATTTACCTTTGTGGTAAAAGTTATTAAAGGAAAGCACAGAATATAATGAGAATTCATAAAAGGATAAGTTTGCTCCAAGATAAGGGGAGACTTGTGGTATCAGTTTTTAAAACAGAAACAAATCCAAATAGAAGTGGGATCACTCATATCGCATGTCTGTAATGTACCAACTGATGCCAATTAGCAGTAACAGACAAAATTGTGTACTTGTACTGACTGTGTGTACGGAAAACCCAGTGAGAGGATGAGGTAAAGGGATTCCACTGGGAAGGCTAGAGATCACACGAGACAAAGTCCTGGGCACTATGGATGGAAGAAAAGAAGCTCTTTCTCACTTTCATCTGCAGCCTGCAAGGAAATAGGTCGCTGAGTTTGAAGCAAGCTGTGTTTTGTGACGGAGTCTGACCGCTCTGACTCCTGAGCTGCATCATGTTTCCCTCACCCCCAATCATGTCTCCCCATCTGCCTCAACCAAAAGGACCTGTTAAGGCTCTCATACGATCAGCAGTCTACTCTCACATGTTTAATTTTATCAAATAATTCTTGTCAAATCATTCATGAGAGTATATGAGTCCTTTCCTAGGTGAAATCACTCAACCAATCTGCATTTTAACTGGCACCTTCTGAAAACACTGTGCTTTGTTTTTTTTTTTTAATTTATAATTTTTAAAATTTACATATATTTGACATCAATTTTAATCCCTATGTATTCCCCATCACTGTAACACCAGTGCACCATCACCTCGGTCTCCCGTGCTCCCGTCTGCCCTCAACCCTTCCCCTCTTCCCTCCCCACCAAGTGTCCCCAATTTGTCCTTGTCTCCTCATTTTTGGTTTTTATGTCTTTATTGTTGTTGTTGTTATTATTATTATTGTTCTTATTCCTTTCCTTGATCCTTATTTGGTTCCCTTATATTCCTCCTAGGGGAGGAACCATCTGGTATTTTTCTTTTGCCTTCTGACTTACTTCGCTGAGCATAATCCCTTCCAGTTCCATCCATGTTCCTATGAATGCGTCTAGTTTTTCTTTTTTGATTGCTCAGTAGTATTCCATCGAAAACACCGTTCTTTGAGCCAGATAAGGCTCGTTGTCCACATTGATGCATTATGGATTATCAGGGAGGTCTGCAGACTTTTCTGGCATCACTCTGGGTCAACCACTCCATCACTGTGGATGGGATTTGACAGACAAGACAGACCCACCACAGAAGCATGCTCAGAGAGCCAAAGCCTCCTCTGCCCAGGTGTGGGCCAGGGCAGAAGAGAACCTGGTAATAGTTTCAGCTGGGAGCTGACATTTGCACAGAATAAAATGGAAAGAAGGCCGGCAAATTTTAAGCTCCTGTGATGTGGCTGAGCCTTCGCCAAGGTCCAAGTTTCCAGATGACCAACTTGTTGCTCTCTGCTACAGGTTTGACAGCACCTTCATAATTTCTTTCACCATCACTCCATCCTCGCCCAAGCCCTGGGAGAAAAACCATTATTTTGACTTCTAGTTTGTATTTGGTTAAGTACCTGAGAAGATGTGCTTCCCACTCATCTTCTTGTATGTAAAATGGGAACAGCCTCCTCATCCTAGTGAGGTTGGTACAGGATTACATGAAGTTCCACACAGTGCCCATTGGGGGAACCTAACAAAGATTGGCTTCCTGCCCCCTCACCAAAGAACCTTTGACTAGTTTCCAATATTTTTTTCATTCATCAACTATTTATTGAACACCTGCTATGTGCCATACACAGTCCTGAGTACACAGAGGTAGCAAGGAATAAAATAAAATCCCTGCCCTTAAAGACTGATTGATACTGTAGTGTGAGGAAATAAGCAAGGATCTGATAAGCAAATAATATAAACTCAGTGTAGGGTCAGAGAAAACTATCAGGTCTTTCCACTCTCCCGCCATTGGTGTAGATGGACACCTGTGGTGCTGCATGCATGCCTAGGTGGACATATGCAAGTGGGCGCACCTGGGTTTAGACACAGGCGTTTAAGGGCTGTGTCATGAGGACACCAAGAGGAGGGAGCAAGAGCAGAAGAATGAAAGCAGCAGCAGAAGCAGAGAGAAGAAGCAGCAAAGCAGCTGAGAGGATGAAATGGGCTGGGGGCTGGGAGGCCTGCCAGCCTCCTGGTCCCCTGGCATCATCTCTGAAAACAAAAACTGTGAAAGCCACCAAGGGCTCCAAGACTCCTTCCTTTACCCCATCTGCTACAACCATCCAGAGCTTGCTCTGTGCCTTCTTTCTGACTCTACACTCAGATTGTAAAGAGATGATCAAATAGCTTCATGGAGTAGAGAAAAATGGAGAACAAAGGTGATCACAGAAAACCTCCCTGGGTGATGAGATTTGCACTGACAGTCATACTTTCAAAGTGCAGAAAATATGCCACTGTCCCAGCATTATGATTTACTACATTAGTACAGTCAAATAAAAGCTTGATTAAAACAGGAGCTTGGGGAATGAATATTTTGATGAACTGAATCTTCTAGTCTGAAGAATGTTAACTTTCAAGCTCTTTTTGTTTCGTGTGAGAATGTTTATAAATGCTAATGTATTTTGTTCATGTTCCTGGTAGAATAAGTATGGCAGAGAGAAGGGCAAATGAAATAAAAGCATCTTGTAAAATCCAAAGGTCATTACTCGGATTCTAATTTAGTGCTGCAGATATTGATATTGTTAAAAAGAGGGCTTGGGTTGAATTGGATGCTTATTTTAGTAGTAACCTAGAAGTTCTTTTTAAAATTAATCAATCTTACTTACTTTTTATCTAACAAGCAAGTCCTAGAGGGAATTATGAAATATCTTGTGTTCTCCTGTCCTCTTTTCTGAGTCCTCTATCTCTTTCTCTTGGTCCTCTTGACCCATTTCTTCCAAAAGCCAGTGAATTCATATTCTCTTTTGGTCTCAAATCCATGGTTGTAGGGTAAATGGAAAAATATCAGGCTTTTCCACCCTCCCACCATTGGTGAAATAATGGACACCTGCGGTGATGCACACAAGCCTAAGTGGGCATGCGCAAGTGGGCGCACCTGAGTTTAGACACGGGCGTATGGGGTGGCATAACGACGATGGCAGAAGAACATGGGGGAGCAGAGCAGAAGATCAGGGGAAAGAGAGAGAAGAGAGAGAAGAAAGAAGAATGAGAGAACAGTAGAAGCAGATGAGAAGCTAGAGAGCCCAGAGAATGAAGATGCACTGGGGGCTGGGAGGCCTGCCAGCTGCCTGGTCCCCGGCACCCCTGCCTGTCATGTACCTGGTCGCCTCTGATAATGAGAGCATAAAAAGCCACTGAGGGCTCCAAGACTCCTTCCTTGACCCATCTGCCGGAATCATCAAGAACTTGCTCTGTGCCCCCAGTCCCCTGCCTGCCGTGTACCTTGTCGCCTCTGATAATGAAAGCATAAAAGGTCACCGAGGGCTCCAGGACTCTTCCTTTACCAGACTTCCCGAATCGTGGAGAACTTGTTCTGTGCCCTTCCTGGCACCACAAACATATAAGAGGCACTTACTAGATTTAAAAAAGATTAGTAGGGAGATAAGTAGGTCTTCAGAAAGAACTGGTATATTCTAATTTTGGAAAAGGCTCAATTCAATTAGGGAACATGAGATTTCCATATAATAAAAAAGACTAGAATTTTGGTACTTTTTTTTAAAAGTTCACCCCGAGGTGGAAAACTGAGCAAAGAATTATCCAGCCAATTGCTTCTTCCTAGTTTTAGATTAAATTATATTTGATATGATTATATAAGAAAAAGAGGGGAGAGACTTTGACCTGAATGTTAAACCTCAAGTCCATTCTTATCTAAAAGTATACACGGAGGTATTTTTTTACTCCCAAATTGAAGTCTTTACACACACACACACCATAACTATGGGATGTGGCTCCTTTATCTAGGATGCAGAGCCAACACATTGGCCCTCAACACAGAAAGTTCAGATTTCCCAGGCCCTGAAGGGCCGTTCTGTCTTGCTCATTGTCTTTGAGCAGTTCAGCCGCTGTCAGAGGTTTCCTGGTTGTAATTCAGACACTATTCTGGCTTTAGCTTTGTCTCTATGAAGAATGATTTCTCCAGGATTCTAAGGTTTCAAGGGATCAGGCTTCTGGATAACTGGGTAAAACTGTGCAGAGAGCTCTGCTGTCCCAAAACATCTTCATTCTGCCTGGTCCTTGGTTTGATGGTATGTTCCTCCTACCCCCCCCCCCCAATCCTCCACCTCCTGCCCAGCTGGGACTTCTGCACCTACTGAGTTGCAAGTCACCCCACTGAGCTGCAAGTTACCTCTAGGTCCTCTGATCAGTCTGATATGGACATGCAAATTGGATTCAGAGATCAAGATTTCTTTCCACAAATCAGGACCTATGGTCTGGAACATGATCTGGTAAGGAGACAGTCTGGAGTACTGATTAATACTCTTTTACACCTCTTTCTTCTCTCATCTCTTTCTTCTCTCCTCCTCTGTTCTCTGCTGGCATCCTTGTGACGCCGTCCTTAGATGCTGCACTTCTCAGTCCAGGGCGGCCCACTTGCGCATGCCCACACCAGCTTAAGGTGCCCGCCATAAGGCATGCATGCAGACCCACAGGTGTCCATCATCGACACCAATGGTGGGAAGGAGGAAAAGCCTGACAATTTTCACTGACCCTGCACTCCTCATGGCAGATAGGAGAGGCAGTGGGGCCAGGTAGGCCAAAGTGATACAGAAGTCAGAGAGATAGGAGGGACATAGATACCGACAGATGACCCTCAGGTGTTCTGGATTCTGGGCTGCTTTCTGTTTATAGTGGGGCAAGTAATGGATAACCAAAGAAAAAGAGTGTATGAGATGAGCTATTCAGTCTGGAGAAAATCAAAGTGAAGGCAAAGAGCCAGTGGCCAGTTGCCCATCAGGTGAGAGGTGTCACTGTGCACTGATGGAAGGAACACAGAGTGGGGAAACACAGAGCATGGACTCTGAAGTCAGAAAGCCTCAGTTTGAATCCTGACTCTGTCACCTGCTAGCTATGGATAGGGATGCATTACATAAATACTGTGTGCCTCAACTACCTGATCTGTGAAATAGGGCAATGATAAATCCTGTCTCATAGGGTTGTGAGGATAGACTAAATTAATATACATTAAGTTCCCATTGGAACATCATTTCCTAAAGGCAAAAGAATAGAGAGAAATGGGGAAACACATTATAACTCAGTGCCCCCAAACTCTGTGAAAGATGGAGGAAGAAATCAAAGTACATATAGGTGACTTTCTCATCGCACCTTAATATTCTGGTAAAAGTATCTCCACAAAGCTGGGACTCACTGGGCCATTCTTCTTCTATATTAAAGGAAGAGGAGGGTGACCACTTCAGTCATTTACACAGTGTGTGGGAAGTATAAAAATCACAGCACAGTGTCCTAATGTGATTCCTAAAAGGAATGATAAGTAATTCATCAGGCCTGAGACAGAGGCAGATGGTGTGATTCCTTGAAACACCAGTGTGAAACATCTGGAGGCTTTTATAGACAAATAGCATTAGAAAAGAACTATTAGAAAAATCCTGCATTAGGAACATCTAATGCCTGACCTTCACCAATACTCCCTTCAGTTTATGCCATTTCCCTCCTGAGGAAACAAACTTTAAAAATTATTTTAAAATGTTTTTTTCACATAGAGGGAGTACTATATTAAATTATATTGTTGATGCTTGGGAAAAATTATTTAAAGCATCAATATTTACAAGAAAATTTTATTTTTTTCTTTATTCATGTATATTTGTAATGGGAGCAATTATCAATCTATTAAGGAAAATATTAATTAGAATGTAATTAACAACTGTTCCCTGGAAAATAGCTTGCTGCTGCAGGGTTAGATAGATGCCAACCAAAACTACAGAAGTCGCACCAGTTACATTGCACCAAATACATCTGGTTTAATTATTTTATCCTCTCACAGCAAAATAATTGATGTTTTTGCCTGATGTGTGTTGATGGAGAGCGAGTTACTTCTCCTTGGACTGGACCAGCATCAGGAGCAGCTCTGGAATGTAGCAGTCAAGGAATAGAACTGACAGGGCAGGCTCGTCTGTATCCCCAAGGTGACATGTCCCCAAACCAACACACCTGAGAAAAAGGAGCACCTGAGCCAGGAGTTCAGAACAGTGACATTGCCGGTCACCTGTTTTAATTTGGTAAAACTGTCCAGTTCTAGATCCAGAATCCACAGAAGCATCTCTCAGCTTGACAAAAAGAAACTAGGCTATGACATCCCCCTCTGCTGTTAGCAGGAGTAGTTATGAAAGTCACATGAAAATAGTTAAAAGCCCATCCTTAGATGATTGATGAGTACTTCCTTTCATTCTGTTTCATGACCTTGATAGCTAAATGGTTATTTAATGAAGAATTTGTAAGTGCTGTTACATCATATTCAAGAAGTGGGGGTGGAGTATGACATTTCATCAGATGCCCATCTCTAGAGTGAAGTGGAGATAATTTCTGAACAGTCATTTGAATGATTAGGGGACCCAGTCTTAGTCTAGGGATATAAGACATCAGTACTATCCTGAACAAAGCAGTAGATTATGAACCTAATTACCATCACACATCCAAATAAATGTTAGCTGTCTGAATCAGCTTCTGTTCAAAATTGCTACTTACTGAAATAATACCATTGGACTTATTGATAGAAACATCTTATGTGGGACAAAAGTCTCACAGAAACAAGGCAATGGATACCATGAAAGCCTTTTAAATAGGCAGCAACATCATTAGATTTGTGTGCTATAGAGATACTTTCTTTTGCATGTACTAGGCTGAGGTTAGTGGAAAGCTTAATGACTGATAATAAGGGATGTTCCTATTTCAATAACAGAGTTCTTTTCTTCCAAGAATTTAAAAATAATTCATATGTATGGCAGAAGCTCATTAAGTCTCAGTTTTGTCAAGAGTAGCCAAATGAATCAGATATCCCTGTATGTCCTACTTTACTGAACTGAGAAGACCTCATGCTGATGGCACAATGATATGTAAGAAGAGCTGCATGTTGCATCATTTGTGAGCCTTGCAGGAAGCTTTAGCCAATGCTACTGAGGAAAACAGAACAGTATTTCCAGCATGCAGTATGGCTCAGACACTGAAATTCAGGGACTCACAGCAACCCTTTTCTATGTCATCACCAACACCTTTGGGTTCCAGCTTTCTACTTCCTTCTGACCAGTTCATTCATAACAGTTTATGTTTTAAACTTTAACCAAAAAAGATAAATATTCATTTCTTCATGGATTCTCAATCCTATCACTGCTTGGCAGTATTGATAGTTAAATGCATGTTACAGCACTGGTCTAAAGCATTAGACATTTAGTTTAAATTCTAACATAGATGAAGTTTCTTTAGTTCCCAAACCAACCCAACTTATTCCCACATTCCCAGGATGGAGAATAGTAGAAGCATAAAGCCCTGACTTTTGTACTCTTTCTTCAAAGAAGTTTAGCATATTGCCTTGAGTCAAAGTCACTGATTCACAATCAGTCCTGTCTTCCTATTCCTCACTCTCAGAGCTCTGGTTTTGTCCTGATATCTACTTTTTCCTGTCCCAACTCAGACGGAAGCTCAAATTAGTCTAATCTAACCCTGGCAATCCTAGGCCTTTGGCCAGTGATGGGTTTAATGGTAACCCAATAAGAGACAAAAACGAGCAGTGGGGGTATCTTGAAAGTGTTACCTTGATTTCCCCCACCTCAGTTTCATTGAGATACAATTGACACACAGCACAATGTAAGCTTAAGATGTACAATGTCATGACTTGACTTATACATATTGTAAAATAATTTTCTTAATAAGTTGAGTTACAATCCATCATCTCATATAGATCAAAACCAAAAAAATTTCCTTGTGATCAGAACTTTTAGCATTTACTGTTCTAGCAACTCTCAAGTAAGGTATATATAGCAGTGCTAACTATTGTTATCATATTGTACATTACATTCCCAATACTTATTTATCTTATAACTCTAAGTTTGTACCTTGACACTGTCTTCCAATACCTCTAATCCCCCCCCACCACCATTTCTGGTTATCACAAATTTGAGTTCAGTTCATAGTTATTTTGTCATTCCATGTATAAGTGAGATAATAAAATATTTATCTCTCTCTGTATGACTTATTTTACTTACCATAATACCCTCAAGTTTCATCCATGTTGATGCAATGACAGAATTTCCTCCTTTCTCATGACCAAATAGTATTCCACTTTATCTATCCATTTCTCTCTATCAATGTATCTATGTATCTGTGTATCTATGTATATATTTATCTACATACCACATCATCTTTATTAATTCATCAATAGATACTTAGGTTGCTTCTATATCTTGCTATTATAAATAGTATAGTAATGAGCATGGGGTGCAGCTATCTTTTCAGGATAATGATTTCACTTCCTTTGGTTAAATAGAGATAGAATTTCTAGATCAATTGGTAGTTCTATTTTTAATTTTTTTGAGGCATCTCCATTCTTTTTTTCCTGTAGTGGCTGCACCAATTTACAATCTCACCAATAGTACCCAAGCATTCCCTTTTCTCTACATCCTGGCCAGCACTTATTATCGCTTGTCTTTTTGATAGCCATTCTAACAAGTTTGAGGGGATATCTTATTATAGTTTTCATTTGCATTTCTTTAATGATTCATGGCATTGAGCATCTTTTCATGTACCTTTTAGTCATTTGAGTATCTTCTTTGTGAAAATGTCTAGTCAGGTTCTTTATCCATTTTTAATTGTATTTTTATTTTTTATATATTTTGCTATTGAGCTATATGAATTGTTATATGTTGGACACTAATTCCTTATCCTATATATGATTTGCAAATATCTGCTCCGATTTCATTGGTTGTCTTTTTGTTGATTATCTATTTTGTTGTACAGAAGGTTTTTAGTTTGATGTCTTACCCTTTGTTTAATTTTTACTTTGTTGCTTGGGCTTTAGGTGTCCTATCTGAAACATCACTGATAACATCCAGGTCAAGAGCTTTTGTCTGTGTTGATGATGAACAGAAATGTCAACATTTGTTTTTTTGGACACCATTGTGTCCGGATATGGTGCCTAAGATAGAAGAGGCCATCTTGACTATCTTGAGACCCCTGAGGAAATAGGTAGAGAAATTTCAGTGGCTCAAAGAGTGTCCAGGGAGGAACCTAGGTCTCTGGGAGCATTGTCAAAGTCACTACTAGGCAAGCCCAGAAGTGTTCTTCACCAGGACCTCTTTTATGTGCAATGATTCATTTTTTAAAAAAGCCAATTTGGTATGTTCTGTTACTTGCAACACACTCATTCTATCCACTAATACAGCAATGGTCATCATTTCTTACCATCTCTGCCAGGAGAGTAGACGTTCAAAGCAGAGCACTCACATTCCTAACCCTAGGCTACAACTTGAATAGCGTCCTGGATAAGTACAAGGAAGTACTCAAAGCATCACTGAGCAAACAGAGAGAGTGGGGCCCCAAGAAGAATCAGGAAAAAGCCAGAAGAGTTCAGCCAAGATTGTGACTTCCTTCTTGAAGAATAGCTGTTGTGTGGAGCCAGACATACCAGCTCTGGTTCTTTTTACTTGTAGACCTTGGCCACTTCACTTAGCATCTAAAAGCTTTGGCTTTTCTCATTTGTCAAATCTGTACCTCCAGGTTTTGTGACAAAACAAGCAAGTGCATGGGAAATAATCTAGCATACTATTTACTCGCTTATACAAGATGGGCATTCAGTACAGGGTCATTTTATTGATATTTTAACTAGAACAGTGATTCACAGACTTTCTTCCTCAGGGTCTTTGATGGTGGCAAAGAACTTCTGGGCCATTTACCTCTCTATTGTTACTTGGCATCATAAACTCATAGGACAGAAGGAAAGGACAGTGTTGCATGGATGAGACTCAATTCACAGCGATGATCAGTTAGTCATTAATTCCTGCCTGATGCACACACCCTACAGGTCCATCTTGTGTGTGGGAAAGCTCACATGGATCAGGAAGCATCCTGGCACCATAATTGAGAACCCATTCACTTTTCTTTCTTCATGGATTTTTTGAGATACGACTGATATATTTATATAGAGATTACAATTGACACATGTAAGGTTAAGGTATACAGTTATTGATTTGATGAACTTATATACTACAAAATGATTGCCACCACAGTACTAGCTAACACCTTCATGACATCACATGATTACTATATCTTTTTGTGATAAGAACATTTAAGACCTATCCTCTTAGAAAGTGTCTAATACAGGAGTAGCAGGGGGAAATAAAGAAAGTATATAATGCAGAATCATTAACTATTGATATAATCACCATGCTGTACATTTGATTTCCAGAACCTAGACATCCTATAAACAGATGTTTGTACTCTTAGTCAACATCTCCCATTTCCTTCACTCCCCAGCCCCTTGTAACCACCCTCTAGTTTCTGTTTCTATGAAATGTCATGTATAAGTGGCATCATATATTATTTGTCTTTGTCTGAATTGTTTTATTTAGTGTAGTGCCCTCAAAGTCCATCCACATTGTTGCAAATGGATTTCCTTCTTTCTCAAGGTTTAACAGCATTCCAGATATATTCCTATACCACATGGTCTTTATCCTTCCATTGGTTGATGGGCACTTAGGTTGTTTTCTCCCTGCCCCAGAAAGCTATTGTGATTAACACTCCAGTAGATACAGGATACAGCTATCTCTTTAGAGATCCTCTTTTCTTTCCTTTGAATATATGACCCAAAGTGGAATTGCTGCATCCTGTGGTAGATATAGTTTTAGTTTTTTGAGTCACTGCCATGCTTTTTTCCATAGTGTTTATACCAACTTACATTCCCACTGACAGTGCAAGTGTCCTGAGGACATATTTTCTTAAACTGTAATGTCACCTACAAACTTAGAGGAAAATTGGGTTTCTAGAGTCACTTAAAATGAGTAATGTGCTACTTAGATATATTTTCCAATCATTTTTATCTTCATAACAACTTGATAACCACCAGTTTTCTAGTAGAATAAGAAACTTGGAATGTTCTTGCTTGGAATGATAATTGCTCATTAGAACCCCATTTGTTATATTTGTATAATTCATTATGCTGAGCACTTCTTAAGAAGCATTGTAAAATTTCTAACAACTTGAATATGCTCATTCAACATTGAAATAAGTTTGATTTAGAGCGTTACTCCTTCTGGAGGGCATTCACAATTAATAAAAGTTTGAGAATCTACAAGAGTTAGAGTCCCCATATTTTCTTTTGGGGGTCATTATTGTAGAAGTGTTCTTTTAAAAAGCAACATCATTTTGAAATAGGAAGCTCTCTTTAGAATGGAAAGAAAAAAAAACCCATAAACCTGAAATAGTCACAATGAGGCCACATCTGTCTTTACAAATACAAATAGCTCAGAATCATTTGCAATTAATACTAAGCCAAATCTTTTAATAGTGCTGTTAGGAACTTCAGGGTAAAGAGAGCATACTGATCATTTCCATTTATCATCTTCTCCTCTTGAAAGTCTACTAAAAGCCCAGTAATGGGCTCTTAAAATCGGCAAAACCCATAAGGACAAAGGAAAGGAAGAAGCAAACAAGAGCAACAAAATCCCAGAAGCAGAAAAACAAGGGCAACTGACTGCTGACCCAAGAAAGTAGAATTCTAAGCTGACAGAGTGAGACGGGAGAAACAAACTTATTTCACTTCACTACCCCCAGTAATTAGGGTCCCAGAATTGGGGAGGTCAAGGTAGAACTTAAAAGAATGTGCTGAGATCTGATTAGAAAGCATTTGGATCCCCAGATTTCCTCCCTTATATGACCCACCTGAGAGATAGTCCTCTGTGCACAGTGGCACAAGTCAGGAAGGCAAAACGGAGGACTGGAGGATTCCACTAGAAATAGTGGATGATGAAAATACCTTAACACAACACAGGAAGCAAGTGGGCATTATCTCATGATGAGGCGCTCCCTCAAGTCCCCCTAGGCTAGCAAAGCACTGTCTAGCAAGCTAGCAAGGCTAGCAAGCATCCAGACCTGGACGTTGGGCATGAAACTGGGAGACTCCTGTTTGAGGTTTCCCTAAGGGGAAACCTGAAGACAGTGATTGTGGGGAGTCTGTAAGAGAGCAGTCAACAGACCAGTATTTCTGAGGTGTGGTCTCCAACCCTGCAGCTGTATCACCTAGAAACTTGCTAAAAATGCAAATGCTTACACCCTCCAGACTTACCGCATCAGAACCACTGAGAGTGGGGCCCTGAGATCTATGTTTAAAAGGCCCCCTAAGTACACACTAAAGTCAAGAACCATTGCTCTTCAGCAAAGCTCATCATGGACACAGTTCCCTTTCTTTATAGACGTGAGCAGGCATCAAGGGTGAGCAGCTACCAAAAGAAGAGAGAACAAAAGAAACTGAAAGAAATAACAATCTTGGAGGAAAAAGAGACATATGGGGAAAAAATTAAATTTGAAGGAAAGCTAACATTAATACTTTCTGAAAGATAAGAAAAGATATTTTATACTCAAAACCAGAAAAGAACGTTATTTTTTTTTTAAAGAAGAAACCCTTTAGAAAACAACATAAATGGGTTTTGGAAAAATTTTTAAATATGGTGGTATGAATGAAGAATTTAAAAACAACAACAAAAAACCCCCGAACATGAAAGCAAAAAGACAAAAGATAGAACATGAAGAGAAAAAAAGCAAGAAAAATCCTAGGAGTCATCTAGGAGAGTGGTTGAGACTGCTGGTCTAGGAGGATGAGCATCCAAATAATTAGAGATCTTGGCAAGGACAGCAGAGAGGAGGAAATACTCAAGGAAATAACTAAGAAATATTTCCCAGCTTTAAAGAACATATATTCCCATATTAAAAGGGGTGGAAATAGATTCATATCTTGATAGTTTTAGATTCAAAACAAAACAAAACACACCTGTAGACTATAATAACAAAATGGTAGGTGTCAGAAGAGAAGAGGGAAAAATAAATCAGGTATAAAGGGCTACTTGTATGGTGAAGGACAGAAACTGGACTTTTGGTGTTGACCATAAGGTGGTGTATACAGATCTCAAATTATAATGCTATACACCTGACATCTATGCAAGGTTATAAAGCAACATTACTTCAGCCTTTTTTTAAAAAAAAAATGCTAATGCCAGGTTATGGGATGGGAATAAAGAAGATTCTATAAGTCTCTAGAAAGAAACTAGAAGTCTACTAAAGTTCAAGAGAGATAGATGGCTTCAGTATTCTCAGGAGACACAGTGGATCCTGGAGGACAATGGGGCAAAATTTTAAGAGTCTTAAGGAAGGTGATTTCTAAAGTAGACTTCTAGACCCTAGTAAGTAATCACATGTGAGGATAGAATAAGCATAAGCAAATGTAAGCATAAAAGAAAGATATTTAAAAACAGGCTAATCTCTTAAGTTGAGAGCTTAAATCTAGTAATATTTGGAGAGTAGTCTTTGTCAAAGCAGCGACCTCAACCTGCTGACGTACCGGTGTGAGGGGAGCACGCAGCAGGACTTTGCAGGGACTGATCTTTGTCCCTTTGCTCCTGTCCTCCCCTGTGCTCTACCTGTGACCAGAGAGTTTGCTCCCCTGAAGACTTATATCCCCAACATGCTCCTGATCCTAAAGATAGTGAGCAAACTTTCTGTTCTTGATACGACTTCATCTTACCTCAGCTCCAGTATTTCTGTCTAGGGGAGACGTGGGGTAGAAATCCGGGTGTGGGAAGTGAAGAGACCAAACCTGGGGTCTTGTCTTAAAGTTGATTTTGAAAAGCAGGTACTTTCTTTAAAACTTACATTTCATATTCCTTTAAATAAGAGTAAATTTATTTAGATGGAGTAATAATATTTACTCTAAACAGAAGGATTAGAAAATAGCACTTGTCCCTGTCAACTGTTTTTATCAGTTTTATTTGGGCTGGTTTGAAGGGCTTATGGATACTGAGCTGTGAGCCTAGTCCCTTCCTTGGCTGTCGTTAGCCCTGCGCGCTGGGAGGAAGGCAGGGGCCTACTTCTGTGTGACAGCTCAAGGGCACACCCAGATGTTCTTTTTCAGCTTCACTGAATATAGTCTTAAGACCAGATATAGATCCCTTAACTTTTTGACGAACTCCATAGCATGGTGATTAAGAGTCTGAGTTTTGGGGTAAGACAAAAATGCGTTCAAATCCTAGCTCTGCTATCCATCCAGAGAATAGGACTTATCTCAGAGAGTGGTGATAACCTTAAATGAGTCAACGTATGCAGGGGTTAAGCACAATGAATCCTTAATTGATGATAAATCATTAATAAACTTAACTAGAGACTCAAAGAGTTTCCTCCTATGAAAAGTACTGCAGAAATTGTCCCTCTGCTCTTAAGTACCTAAGAAATAAGGTCAAAACATCTAAATTCCATTATTTATACTCTCCCTTTCCTTTTCCTTGCCCCCCTCCACACTGCCCCAAGGACATTCTAAAATTAAATTCATCAACACTTCTAAGTGTTCCATAGTCTGAACTTTAAGAAAACAGGCATACTGGATGGTTAAAGAAAAATTAAAAGACAAAGTGAAACCCAATAATAAAGCTTCCGTTTCCTCCCTTTTTTCCCCTAGAAATGTGTCCTTAATTTGCCTCTAACTTTCACCAGTGGGAAGAATGATAATAAAGATAATTGGCATTATTGGTTGAGTGCTTGCTATGTGCCAGTGTCTTTACCAAATGTTTTATTACTAAGATTATCTATTCAATCCTCCCAGGAAGTCTAGGAGATGAGTAAATTTGCTGTTTTCTTTTGGTAGATAACTAGGACTTAGAGATGTTCACTAACTCACAGAGAGCAAGGCAGGCAGTAGCTCAATGTGGGAGGAATAGCCCAAGTATGGGTTCCTGAAAACATAGTGGTCAGCCTCACACAGTGACCACCCCCTTTATTGTCCTTGGCTTCTTGGAGAGTGGAGCAAGAGACAAAAATGGTTAGCTTTTTCTTAGTTGCATGTAGCTGGCAGGGAAATTTCTATAGGAATCTCTCTCTCTTCTCTACTTTGACACATAGAATTATGTGGTAGGAGATAGTCCATGGAAGCTTTGAGGCTGAGACTATGGGGGTTCAGTAGGAGTCCCTCTGAGTGGGATGTTATTCATCTCCCCATACTCCAAACGCTTCAGAGACAGGAATGTAGCCTTGGATCTTTCATCTTCCCCAAAGAGACTATGCAGCAAAAGGAATTATTCCAGCCCTGCTACTCACATTTACTCACTTGTTCTCTCTCATAAATCTTGAGTTCCCTCCTTGTCAAATATTCCCCAACAATCAGGAGGGAGCCTGGACTGGATGAGCTGCAATGTGCCAACCAACTCTGAAATTCTGTGATTCTATTGTTAAAAAGCTAACTGTTAGATAAGGGGATGCATCGCCCTTTTAGGGGAATCCAGACCTATCACCAAACATTAGTGCTTTTGGAATCCCTTCCAGGAATTGATAGGTGAGGTCACATTTCCACAAAGTTGAAGGGAAATTGGAAGGGAAATGACCTTGAGTTTGCCTCATTCTGATTACTTTGTGTTCATCTGAGAGCTACCCGGAGCTCCCTTTGACCTCAGCCAGTCAGCCCAGACTGAAAAGTCCCTGAGAGCAACTAAGGATACGCCCATCCTCTGATGGGACATCGTGGACAGAGTGTGAACTTGACAAGCCTACCAGGGTTCACCTCTTAGCTGACTCCCATGTCACCCTAACTTTTCATTTGCAAGATGGTGGTAATGCCATCTTCTTCATGGGGCTGTGGTGGGGATGAGATGATTCTCGTGTGTGCCAGCCCCTGGTATAATGCCCACCTCACGGTGAATGCTGCATCATCTTGAGTGTTAGCAGGAGCGTTGCTCACTAAGTCAAATTGCCCTGCCTGTCATAAAAGTTCAGATCACATAATGCAGGTTGGAGGCCACTCTCATGGGCACTGGTATTTCAATATTACTGATCATGACCACCACTGATTTGCAGCAACTACACTAGGATTGGAGGGTGATTTATGAGTGGAGCAGAGAATCATTTGGCCAGAAAGTTGCAGAGGACATCGAAGGACTTGGCAGTGGTTTGTGTTAATGCCTAAGTTTTCTGAACTTCCAAATGTACTTCACAGGTCTCAGTGCTGCCCTGGAAATTTAACAACTTTGCTTCCAGTTTCTTTGATCTTGCAGATTACCCATAAAGTGATCGAGAATCCATACATAAGAGTTAGAAACAAGTGCCCTTATTGATCAACTTTCAGGTTTCTCTTGGTGAATTTTCTTCTTGAAACTCTGTTCCTTTGTGTAATACTATCCAGGCAGCTTCTTGGGGCAGGACCTCTCCCCTGCATTTTTTTTTTTTAAGATTTTATTTACTTATGCATTCAAGAGCTGGGATACAGGCCAGAGGTGCTGGGTGTGAGAGGATTCAGAGACAGAGTGGGGAGCAGAACACACAGATCAACTGAAATACACTGCTGAGGGGAGCAGCAGGAAAGGGAGGAGAGGTCTGCTGCGCCATGTGTGTTTCTTCCCTGACTGTGGATCGAACTTGTGCTGCAGCAGTTGCGGAAGCCCCACAGGGTGGCACTCAACCCCTTGCGCCGCCACCAGGCTCCTCCCCTGGTGTTTGAAGGAGATAGCAGATGCTCCCTAAATTCATCCTTGTGGCTTCAAAGTCAAGGCAAGAAGCAGCAATGCTACTTGCAGTGAAAGCTGTATTTGAAGAGCTAGTAGCCAAAGCTACAAAATTAATAAAATGTCCAAATCAGCAGGAAGGAGGAAGACAAGTGGTCTCCAGGCCCACGCGTGTGCTAAATTGACGTGAGTTCCAGGCCACAGAGCACTGTACATTTAGATGCTTCTGTTGGATTGCTTGGGTATTGACATAGTCTAGTAAGCTGAGACCCTTCAAAGGAAAGAAAAGAAAAAATAAGTTCAGAGGAATGTTTACATAGAGCTTTCCCTGGGGTTCCAGCTGCCCAACTGCATTAGCATCAAACCACTGCCCTGGAATAGGGTCGTGAGGCTTGGTTTTCCTGGCCTCAAACAAGGAGCACAGTCAATATGGATGCTGCCTGGTTTTCATTTAGAAGAAATTTCCATTTGATTCCACCCTTACCCCCAAAACATCTACTCTCCTATCTGTTTTTCTCTATCACTCTGAGGCCCAAGTATTTGCAAAAAGGCCTTCACTGTTCTTTCCTCTCGTGACTTGGCTGTAAAAATTCTCTCTCTCCATCTTTCTTCCATCCCAAGCAAAACTCACATACTTCAGTTTAGAAGGGTTATCTTGGAGGGAAAATGCTAAGCAAATGGATTTATGCTAAGAATCAAACACTTGATACCTCCTTGGAGCAGACCTAGTACTTCTTTATAAATGGAAGTATCCCAGCTACATAGTTTCTGGGTTTAAAATTTCAACTCTTAGATAGTGCTATTTCATGAAGACCAGGAGCAATAAATAATTTTTTACATCATGAGTGTTACCTCCCATTCCTATGCTACCTAATCTGATGATAGAAAAATGCCATAGCTGGGAATAGTATATGGTCCTACTAATCCCCAAATATTCAGAAAGCTGCAGTCAGAAAAAGAGAATCGTGCAATAAAGACACAGAAACCAAAAATGAGGAGACAAGGACAGACTGGGGACACCTGGTGGGGAAGGGAGGGGGAGGGTTGAGGGAAGATGGGAACACGAGGGACTGAGGTGATGGTGCACTGGTGAGATGGTGATGGGGAATACATGGGGATTACAATTAATGGCAAGTATATGTAAATTTTAAAGTATTTTAATTAATAAAAATAAAATAAAATAAAAAATAAAAAGTTTTAAAGTTTAAAAAAAAGAAAAAGAGAATCGTAGGGGTCACTATATAGACATATTAGAAAGAAAATGCACAGCCCACAGGTCCTCACACTGCCAACCCATATCTGAGGTCTCCTGAGACAGTGATGGAAGCCTTCTCAGGAATGGGCTCCATCCTCCACTTACTTTGCTCATGTCTCTCAGTGCCAAATTATTAGGAGCTTCTCTTGTCATTTGGAAGTCACACCACTTGATGGAGTTTCAACATTTAACTTATAAATGTTAAAATTTATCAAAGCCTTCCTATGTGTTGCTGTTCAAGTGATTTACTTCGTTCATTCTACAAGTGTTTATGTGCCAATCTTCAGACTGCTTTTTGCCATTCATTCATTCATTCAGTCAGTCATTCATCTAATCTAATCCATCCATCCATCTAATACATGACTCAACAATGTGTTAAGCATTATTATAAATGCTTTTCACTCATTCAATTATTTACTTACTCTAGAACAATGAGACCTAGACACTGATCTAGGCTCTGTGACCAAGAACCAGAGTTCTCTGCCTTCATGAAGTTGACATTCTATGGGGGTTGCCAGGCAATGCACAGATAAACAAGATATAGTTTGTCAGATGGTGTTACGTTCTATAGAGAAAAAGAAAGCATTTGAGGTGAGTGGACAGTACAAGTTGTAGATATTGCTATGTTTAGGCATCACAGTGAGGTAGCGTTTGAGTAGAGACCTGAAGGAAGGAGGGAACATGAAGAAGTCAGCCAGACGGGACATCAGATCATGAGCCCGAGCACACTTGGTATATCTGAGAATAAACAAGGAAGAAAAGAGTGGTGTGAATAAGAGAGAGTGCATGAGATCTAGGGTGACTGGGAGAGAAACTATATAAACCCTTACAGGTCTCTGGACGGGTGTGAGCTTTTAGTAAGTTAGACGGAACATGCTCAAGAGCTTAGGAATGCCTTGTTTCAAAAGCTAAAGTCCTTTAGCTTTGTGTTGAAAACAGACTGTGGGATCTCTGGCTGAATATCAGGGGCTACTTCAATAATCCAGGCAGAGGGTAGGTGGCTCTGACCTGTAGTAATTATGAAACAGAGGTACTATGTAAGGCAGGATGAGGGTGAGAAACCTGGATAGACCAGAATGGCCTATCCACCTACCCAGGCTCTAAAACAAAAAAGCTACCAAAAGCCTCAAAAGGCAAGAAGGCCCAAAACCAAAACCAAGGGCTACATCAATAAAATACCCACACAATAGGGGTGTATGGGCTAAGCCAAACAAAGGACAGTGCCTGATACAGGTCACTGTCTATGGGTTCTCACCCATGCACACAGTTGCAAGAGACCACAGATTCCAGGAAGAACAACCATGGGTTTTATTTTACAAACAGGGGAAACAAAGAGCTTACTATATAGCCACAAGTGACCTGCTATCTCACCCAGAATGAGTCAGTGATGGTCGCCAGGAGTGCTAGATGATACTGACCAGTAGTAATTTCAGAGGCGGTGTCAGGGACTCCCAGTGTTAACAGAGTTTTATGAGTTGTTGGGATATACTGACAGCAAACAGCTCTTTGAGACACTAGGCCTAGGGGCTTTGGTGCTCCTTTCAGGCAATGTCAGAGACAGGATCAGAGGCCCCGCTCTGACAGAAGTTTTCAGCTTTTCTTCCCTCCTTAGAGGTTGACTGCTGGATATTTCTTTTCTTCTTTCTTCATTCAGCTTCTGGTCTTTCTACTTCCTTTGGAGGCTGGAACCTTCTCTCCTGTTTGAGGGCTGGAACCATCTCTATTCTGTCTCCCCCTGACCCTGACTTATAGCCTCTTTCAGGGTTCCCCACCCATAAATCTGATTGGACCATTTTTCAAGCCTGTGGCTGATTGGACCATTTAGCACCAATCAGCTTGTAACTCACACCTGGTTGGTTCATTCCACAATCAAGAATGTATGCAGTTGCATAAAAGGACTCTGAGGACCAACTGCCACAACTGACCAAAAGGCAGTTACTGGGCTCTGAGGAGCAACTGCCACAACTGACTTGTGGTAGAGCAGAAGGTGAGAGAACACCACTGCTGCTGTCTTCCATCACTGAGGATGCTGGGTTCCAATTACAGTGGAAGTGGTGACAAGTGGCAGTGACTGGTTTTTTGTTGAAGGGAGAGCCTATAGATTTGCTGATGGACCAGCTGTGGGAATAAGAACAAGAGGAGAGTTAAAGGTGAGATTTAAAGGGTTTTGTCCTGACAAACTAGAAGAATGAAGTTGAATTTCACAGAGAAGAGGAAATTGCTGGAAGAACAGTTTAGGGGAGGAGGTGGGAAGGGCAGTTGACCTTCAACATAATTCAATTTCAGATGCTAATGACCTCTCTAAACCAAAAATCTGAAAGAGGCCATTGGGTATTAATCTGCAACTCAAGGGAGGAGGTCAGACTAGAAAAATAAAAAGTACATGGAGATGTCATCTGTCAGGAAACTGGAAAGAAGACCCCAGAATGAATGTGGTGAGAAGAGAAGCCTCAGCACTGAGCTCTAGAAAACACCATTGTCTAAAAAGAAGAGAAATCCAAAGTGGAGATAAAAATATAATTATTGATGTAGAAGGAAAATCAGAATAAACTATTATTCCAGAAGCCAAGTAAGAAATGCTCAAGAAAAGAAGAATGTCATCTATGTCACATGCTGCAGGTGGGTCTTTTGAGATGACATCTGACAAATTGCCTTTAGGATATTGGTGGTGGTCCTGACCACAGCCGTTCAGGGAGGGATGAGGTGAGAAACCAAGTTCAGCCATGTCAAGGGTGGTGGTATTGATTTATTTGATTCCGCGGGTGATGTTCTGTTACTTCCTTTTTATAGATGTGAGAACAGAGGCACAGAGAGGGTTGAACATGGATGGACTGGAAGTCAGAAAGGTGTGCCCTGTGTGCTCGCACCTGAGCACCCTCAAACCTACCAAAGACAATGGAGGGCATAGAAATCCACTGGCCTCTTGGCACTAAGACTGTAGTAGGGCCTCCCAGGTCTCTGGAAGGACATGGTCTTTTACTCTCAGATAAACAGAAAACTGTGGAGGGCTTTAACCATAGGAATGACTTATTTTAAAAGCATCTTCAAGCTGTTGTGTTGAAAATAGGTTGTAGGACCTCAGGGTAAATGTACAATCTCTCGGTAGCCAGATATAATCACTAGAGAAAGGGGGCAATGGAAGGAGAGAGCATGTGACCTCATCTGCACCTCAGCCCTCTGTCTCTGTTTTAGGAGATAAATGTTGCTAAGACAGGACAGGTACACAGATTAGACAGGGAAGGCATTCTTTGTTCCTTTCAATGGCATTTTATGATTCCAGAAATTCAGAATTTTTAGAACATGCTAAATGTCCTTCCAGGAAGATGCAGCACTAAGTTGTCAGTGATGAGAGAGACAGTGGATACAGTTTGACGCTTACATAGAACTTGTGGTAGCCCATGATGAGCAGCATAATGAGCAGCAGCAAAAATAATGAGCAGCAGCAAAATCATATTTTAGATTTTGTTTTGTCTTTATTAGAGAAACTTTCTGTTAGCTGAGTTTCTGCATCTGTGAAAAGAATTCAGGAATTCAGGGGCCTCTGAGATAGACCTGCCTGAGAGGTGAGGTTGTTGACAGAAGGCAAGCTAGGCTGGGAGGTCAGTGGACTGAACTGAGCTTGGAGTCATTCTTGAGGTAGAGCAGAGGAAAGGAAGGCAGAGAAAATATTCTGTGCTTTTTCCTGTTTCTTCAATTTCACAGTGTCTTTGCTGTGGACCTGGCAGAGTGTTCTCCAGCAAACTCTCCATTCAAATTCACTTAGGACTGGTATAGGATGGTGGTAGTGATGGCAGTCTGGACTCTTGTCCTTACCATAAGAAGGATAACTAGGTAATTGATAGGGCACCTGGGTAGGGAAGGTGGTTGCTGAGGAAATTGGGAGAGATTCAAAGATGTGTCCTTGATTCACTATTTTGCCAGAAGCTGGTCTTTCCAGCTAGCCAGGTAGCTGGATTGGACTGCCGGCCCAAGTCTATAATGACCTCAGTGAGCACCTTGGTCTCCGGAATCTTTGAGATATTCTCAATCTTGTCCTTTTAGAACCAGGACTGCAAACATGCAAGTGACCATTTCTACTCTGTAGGTAGGCAGGGGAGAAATTGGTTGGATGGAGTCCCTGGTCCCTTGGATCTCATATGCTGACATCCTGGCATCAGTGAGCTCACTATGCTTTGAAATTTCAGTCTGAGTATTTTGGGCAATTTAAAAAGGATCAACCAGTAGTTACATGGGTATTCTCTTCCTAACTCTATGTTTTTATTACTATATATTATATGCACACACACACACACATAACAGAGTATCTCTCTCTCTCTTTCCCTTCCTCTTTTCTTATTCAACAAGAGACGTCCCTGAAAGGGGCCACAGTTTTCAAAATGAATTATTCAAAGGTGACTATAAAGGCCATTTTTGTAGAGGTCAAGGTCAGTATAAACCAGAAATCTCATTTTAGCCAGGCACACTTCTGCTGTACTTTCTCTTCCTTGTTCTTATCTGTAAACCCAAAGTATTAACCTTGTCCTAAGGAGGACAACTTCCCTTTCCAAGCAATCCAAACCATAACACTTTCATATCTCTGATGCACAAGAATCATGCTTATTCTGTGCTAACTCTGTGGTTGTGACTAAGTTGCAAGTCTCCTCCTCCACTGACAGAGAAAGAAGCCAAGACTCAGAGAAGCAAGGTGACTTGCTCTCTGTCACAAGCTGCTTTTCAGGAAAACCCTTTCTTCCTCTGAGAAGTTTACTCTTGCTGTCATGCCTCCCAAATAAACTCAGTGGTTCCCTATGTAAAAGTGGTGAGTTACCAAAAGACAAAAAGTAGAAGCCACTAACATCCAAGGAATGAGAGATGATAGGGAATTTGATTTGACTGGACTCACTTGAAGATCTAATTTCTGGGCGTTAAGAGAGCTGAAGAGTTTGTTTAGACTTAAGAAAATATGAATCTAATTTTCATCTGCTTTGAGAAGGGTTGGAAAGTGGTGACTAGAGGGAAAGGGTGGGCTCTGTGGCCTATTTCAGGATACCTCCCTGACATGGGATGCTTGTAGAAAAATCTGTTAGGTGTCATTCAGTATTTGCCTTTCTCATTTTGACTTACCGTATTTTGCTTGTATAATTTCTTCCAATTCCATCCATTGTTGTCACAATTTCATCTTTGTTTTATAGCTTGAAAAGCATTCCATTGAGTGAGTATACCACATCTTTTTTATCCACTCATCTGTCCTTGAGCACTTAGGTTGTTTCCCAAATTGATAATTGTAGTTTTTGATTTGCATTTACCTGATGATAATTGATGACGC
Source organism: Galemys pyrenaicus (assembly GCA_019455555.1). Lineage (NCBI taxonomy): Eukaryota > Metazoa > Chordata > Mammalia > Eulipotyphla > Talpidae > Galemys > Galemys pyrenaicus. The sequence continues at coordinate 1,644,580 of JAGFMF010011929.1, read as the reverse complement.
ACATTTTATCATGTGCCTGTTCACTATCTGTATATCTTCTTTGGAGAAGGTCTATTTTGTTGTTACTTTATTTCCATTTTTGATTGGCTTATTTTCTTTTTGTTGGGCTGTTTGAGTTCTTTGTAAATCTTGGATATCAGCCCCTTGTTGGATGTATGATGTGCAAATACTTTCATTCATCAGGGTGTCTTTTGATTTTAATGATAGTTTCTTTTGCTGTACTAAAGCTTTTTATCTTGATTTAGTCCCATTTGTTTATTTTTGCTTTTATTTCCCTTGCCATTGTAGTCAGGTTCCCAAAGATATCACTGAAGCCATGTCACAAAGTGTTTTGTCTATGCTTTCGCCAATGTATTTTATGGCTTCAGGTCTTACCACCAAGTCGTTAATCTGTTTTGAATTAATCTTCATATATGTTATGAGATGGTGATCTAGCTTCATTCTTTTGCATATGGTTGTCCAGTTTTTCAAACACCACTTGTCAAAGAGACTTTTCTTTCTTCTTTGTTATAAATTAACTGCCTTGTAAATGGGTTTATTTCTGAGTTCTTATTTCTATACCATTAATTTACATGTCTATTTTGATATTGCACTGTTATAGTGTAATTTCTAGATCAAGGTTGGACATCATTATACTGGCTCTTTCCTGCAGTGTTGGAATTGTTAATTAGGTGTCATATCTTAAAGAAACATTAAACTAAGCCACATTGTGAGTATAGAGATTAGAGAGGCTAAAAGACTAAATGCCACGATGAAATGCCTTGAACGAACTTAGAATGTTTAGCTAGAAGAAATAACCAAAAGTGACAGAATAGATGATTAGATAATTTTGACCATCAAAATTTCATGACAATGAAGCAATAGCCTACCTTCCTACTATACTGTACTAGGATAATCAAATGTGGTATCTCCAGATGGAAGTCCCCGCTTCCATTACCCAAAAAGAATCTAGGGTACAAATTGAAATAGTCTACAAACCATTGTTCTCCATAATTAAGGGGTTCAAATTACCTTTACCCACAAGTAAAGATCACGCATGTGTTAACAACTAAATAATCACTATAGTGTCAAAACTGTTAGATAATTTCCACCAATTTCTTTTTCTTTGGCTTCAAATCATTAATCAGAATTTTGACAGCAATAAAAGGATATAAATAAATAAATACTTCTCTTTTGACAGTAGTTTATTAATATCTACTCACAGAGGAGCTTATCCACTCTTTGGGTACAATTTTTAATAATTTAGGAATTTACCAAACCATATTTCATTCAATTACTACATTTCCACATTTTTAAGGAACTTTATCAAATGCTTTCCTCTATCTGTGAATTCCCCTCCCATACTAGGGAACTAACACTGTGAAAAAATAATGAAGTTAACACTGCACAACTTGCTTTCATAGACTCTCAGATCCTTATTTTCTAAGAAGTCTCAACTCTTCCGTTTAATATTCAGTTCTAAAAATTTGCTAAGACATCACAGTCCTCCAATCCTTACTTTTAAAAAATGATCTTATTGAAATTTGAGTAATCCTGTTTCCTAAAGGACATCTCAAAGATTCTGATTAGGGATGTGGTATCCATTTCTCAGTTCTTTCCAGACTCTGTGAGATCATATCTGAAATGGTGAGGAGGAAACTCAGGTAGAAGAGGAAACTTCAGGAGGGAGACAGACTCAGCGGTGGTGCTCAGGACACCATGCTGGGGGTCCAGGTTCAGCCAGAGCCATGCCCTCCTGCAAAAACAATGTCTATCATTGACCCCAGCAAAAAGAGTGTTTGGGTAAAACTAGCATATCTTTCTGGTCTAGACCTCTGTGCGTTCTCTTGTTGCTTCTATAGCTTCCTAAACTTTATTTCCCTTCTACATATCTGTTTTACCCCTTTAATTTTGAAGACTTTTTTTGCATTAAGGGATAAAACTGAAGAGAGTTGGAAGTGATTAGTTCTGTTGCATAGTAGTTGTGTGCCTTTGGACAAGATGTTTGACCCCGTTTTATAGCCTTCTATTTTCTGAGGTGTAAAATTCATTCATAGATTAAAGTTAAGTTGATCCCCTTGACTGTTTTCTTCCTGTTCATGGATTCAATCAAAGGCACTATTACTCTTTCTATAAAATTCATAATATCACTGGGCCTCCCTAGTGGTGCAAGTGGTTGAGCCCTGCACTGTGGGGCTTCTGCAGACACTACAGCACGAGTTAGATCCCCGGCAAGTGAGGGGACCCACATAGTGCAGCAGACCTCTTCTGCCTAGCCCGCTGTTCCCCTTAACAGTGTACTTCAGTCGATCTGCCTATTCTGCTCCCGGTGCTGTCTCTGGTGAATCCTCTTACCCGACCCCAGCCTCCCCCACCCCCGACGCTGGTCTGTACCCTAGCTCTTGTATGCGTAAATACATAAAATCTTTTTAAAAAATTTATACACTACTACTCTTTTAATAAAAAGCTTATTTTTTTCAATTCTTCTTGAAATATAAATGACATATAACATTGCACTGGTTCCTTATGTACCAGTTAGTGATATGATATTTGTGTATTTGAGAAATGGTTACCAAAATACATTTAATTAACATCAATCATCTCACATACATAACAAGTCCTAGCAAGGATGTGGATAAAAAAACACAACTGTGCACTGGTGTTGGGAGGTTAACTTGGTGTAATCAATATGGATAACAGTATGGAGGATCTGTAAAATATAAAAATAGGACTACCATTGATTCAGCTATTTCCTTCTGGGTGTATATGCAAAGAAAACAAAATCACTTTCTTGAAGAGATCTCCACACCCCATGATCATTGCAGGATTATTTACAATAGCCGAAATGTGGAATCAACCTAGGTGTAGACAGATGGTAGTAAGAGGGTGTAGACTCTTTCTTTTGTTTCCTTTTATTAAAATCCTCTCCAGCCTCACTTACTCTCATAATCTCAAAGAATCAACACATGACTTCAGGCCATATTCTTGCTCCTGTCTCATCCCTTATAAGACCTGGATTTCAAGAAACCTTGTGGTTTGTAAGAAATCTTTCTCCAGGAACATGGCTGGGCATTGCCTGCACGTCTGCTCACCATCTCAGGTCAGGCCCTATTCACTCCTTTCCCTTTCCTGACACCCCCAATCCAGGACTAGACAACAAAACTTCCTAGAGCAGGAAGGTCAAAGAGTGACATTCAACTTATGACCCTGCAAGTAAAAGCACTTGCAATTAGGTAAAGCCTCCCAAAGACCCTGTCATTACAAAATATTCTCAATCTCAAAATGCAATATATTTTGAAGCAGCATAAATTTAAGGAGCACGTTCAGGGAAAAATAATAAATCTGCACTTGGATTTATAGGACATTGGATTTCAGACACATTAAAATCTTCTTTTAAAAAAGCTTGCCTTAGAATTGGGGAAGCATGGTTTATCTGTAGCATCCCCTCCCCACTCCTCTGCCCCTTCCTTGTGGAAGGGTTATTGAACAGGTTGGCTTAAGGTGAAATCAGGAGAGAGCATTGTGTTTCTCCCTCCACCACTACCCTCATGCCCACACGGTCAGCTCTCCCTTCGCCATGCCGCCTTGGAGTTCCCTTGAGCGGATCTGCAGCAGCTCAGGTTATCAGAGGGGCACTGGGGACTGGGGAGGAGATGGGCAAGGAAAGGGGTCGGGGGGATTTTGGTGGATGGTGAGTGATCCTGTGCAATATGATGGTATGAAAATGTAACCCCCCAAAGATATAATTATCTAAACAACAGACATATTAATAAAATTTGAGGAAAATAATATTTTTAACCAGCAGGGGACAAAAGGAGTAGGTCAGATCTACTCCTCCTTCCCACCAGCTGCCCACTCTTTCTTTTGACTTCTGGCTCCTGCAAGACTGGAGCAGGGCCAGGCCTGGGTGTGTGTATTTCTGCGTAAAGTCACTCTCGTTGTTGCTATACACAAACTAGAAAATTCCTATGGGCACCTTCTGTAGCTTCATTAGGTACAGTTCCCCAATACTGTAGCTCCCCACCACCCATAGCACACCTTCTGTCAGGCACTTGAGGATTCTGCTCGAGGCCACCATTCCCTAGCAGCAGGAAGTACTCTAAATGGCTGCTTAGGGTGGTATCCTTGGTCCTTTCTCTCTGCAGTTTGCTACTTGTGCCCATTGCCCAGGCAGTTGCTACACTAGGTTGGGGTCCTTTGCAAACTGGGACATTGCAGGACCTTCCTGCTGATGCCTGTCCCCCTCTCCCACCATCAGCAGGTGCTTCACCAGCCTGCAGCCTTCAGGCTGCTTTGGAGGAGTCAGGCCCCTGTTCCAAGCCCAGCAAACAAAGGAAGAATTTCAAGTTCCCCTGGAACCCTCTGGTGCCTGTCCAACCACAGCCTAGGGAAGGCTGGAAAGTTGGGGGAGATCAGTCAAGACCTGGCCAGTGAGTAGAAGTGGCAGCACCCCCTTCCTAAAGACAATCTCTACTAGGCATTCTCTAGGGTGTTCTTCCCGTCTCCTGGATGTGGGGGGAGATTGGGCAGGAGGAAAAGCGCTATGCCCTCTGTACTCTTGCCCTTTCTTTTCAAAGAAATCTTTCTTCTCTCCTAAGGGCCACTAATCTTCTGAAATGCACAGATAGTTGTTGGCTCCACTTGACCTCCTATAAGTTCAAGGTGGATGTGGCTGGTCTGTCTCTTTAGAATATAGACAGTACGTGTCTCCTGTTAGCCTTGATATGGGGACCTTGGCCAAAACAGGACACTGGAAGTCTTGTTCGACCTGCTATACCTGTTCTATTCAAGTCAGCCAACCTGGAGTTCATGCTACCTGCTGGACGTTGAGCTAAATGTTGTGATTACAAAGGGGAGCAAATCAAACCCACATCGTCAAAGGTTCAGAGCTACAAGAAGAGCTCAATGTGATTGAACCAACGGAGAGGTCCTGGAGCAGGTGAAGGGCAGAGCCTTTGGGCCTGGGGGCCTGGCCCCAACTCTGACTTTGCCGCTTGCCAGTTGTCAGACCTTAGACAAGTTGCCTTAACTTTCTCTCCCTCCAATTCCTTGCCTGTAAGGCCAGGGAGGGACTTATTTGCATGAAACACAAACATGGCACTTCGTTCATGGGACAGTGCTGTTTCACAAGCACAGGCTCAGCCTGCTGTGATGTGCCTTTGGCTCCTTGCCCAGGTTCAAGCTACTCCTTTGCCTGTCTCTGGATGTGGAAAATGTGCTCTGGCACCACGTAGCTTTCCTTTGAGACCTGCCCAGTCGTCAGAGCATTTGTTCTGGTGCCAGAGTGCCTCATGCTCCAGCTTCCTTTTGGTGTCTCAAAAGTGGGTGCTTTTGAAATACACTTTACCTTTAGAAATATCTTTTCCAAAAATATAAGGAGCACATCTAAGTTAGCCCAGGGTTTGCTTCAGAACACTCACATTAATTTCAGAGCAGGAGTTTTCATGTTGCTTCCTCACTCTCCTGAGAAATAAATGTGTAAAAATGAGTTCAAATGTAGCCCAATGAGGTTTCTAGAAACTCTCCAAAGAAAAATGGAGTTTTGATACTGGTTTACCTTTATGACAGTGGCCTACATGGTAAATGTAATAGAATAGTAAAATGATACTCCTATATTAAAGTTTGGGTGAAGCCCCAAAGCCGAGAATTACCTTTAAAAGGTGCTACACCCTCTGTGTAAGACTAGTAAAGGCTTGGTCCAAACTTTATTCTACTACCTTCTTCAAGAGCTTAAAAGAGGAGGCTAGGAATTTATTTGGATATTGAAGTGTTCAGTGGCAAGGATTATTTTGAGGAGAGTGGCAGTGGCTGGACCTTCCCACTACCTTCCCACCTCCACCTACCCAGCTTGGGGAGAAAGGAGGGGATATAACTTGCCACCCTTTTACTTGTAGCAAAGTCACAGAGACTTCAGAACCACGCAAGCAGCTTCAGCTGTGTGGCACAGAATTGGGTAAGTGCAGGAACTGGCATTTGCCCTCCATTGGTGAGACCCAAACAAAAAGATTATGTTTGGAGCTGAACCTATTAGGGAGCAAAGTAATGAGAGAAGCCTTGAGAGGTGAAGATAGCCCAGCACAGGGTTGGGCCAAGGATGACGGGGGTGGGGGTGAGTGGCCAACTGGATCAGAGTTTGATGAGTTTGAAAAGAAAATTCTTTAAGTGAGGTGTTAAGTGAGGGTCAAAGGAAGACCCTGAAAGAAGTCATGAAAACTGCTCAAGAGAAAGAATCAGCCTGACACCAGATTACGGTGGTAGCCACCAGCAGAAGCCTTTCTACCCCTTTCAGTTCTTCCTTCCACCCTGCTCCGGTTCTGAGGGAGCCTGAATAGGAAGGGAGGAGTGAAAATGGTGATGGAGCCAACCATGACACCCTACCTCACTGCCAGCTCCTAATCTAGGATGGGTCCCGGTCTGGCAGGAAGAGAAAAGTTTAAATTGCATGACTAATTTGAATTGTGGATTGAACTGGACATTTTTATTATGTGAAAAATGAGCCTATTTGTTAATTCCATAGGACCTGGCAGAAATTTCATCCAGGAGCAAAGAAAAAGCATTCGACTTAGCACAAGAAAAAAAAAAATCATATAATTGCTTTCAGCTTGCACTCTTTCAAGCTCAGCTCATTTAACGAAACAGTGACTCAGAAATAAAAATGCAGGCCCATCTCCTCTGTCTAGACGGTCTGTGGACACTGCTCTGGCAGTGGTATTTGGAAGCATGAGCTTCTAAGAAGTTCTACACACTAGAAACCCACCCCCGGAGTGATGATGGCCTTTTCATCTTCTCTCCTTTTTGGCTTCTCCATCAAGCTTTGGTCCTCCATCATCATGAATATAAGATGCTTCTGGACCAGGGTGTGCTTCGTTTGCTATCCCCAGCAAAGAGCTGAGCAAAGGGACATGAGAGACATAGGAAATATCTGGCAAAAGACAGCAAGAGTTAGCAATACCAAGATGCATCAGTTCCTATCACACGAAAACAAAGATATATGGGAATCTATGGCATACTTGGATGATATAAAGGGCACAAGAGAAAGCAAATTTACAAGACCTGCTCGAAAGAAATGTGGTTTGGATGTAAATGACTCTAAGGAAAGTCATATAACAATGGAAAACATATTAAAAAGTAAGCGCATTCAGTCTTTAATTTAATTTTTAGTTCAATAATCAAGTTAAATGTATTCCTCATGCGACTCATAATTTTAACCTGTTATTATGCAAACCTGACAGTTCAATTTAAATGGTGAGAGTATGGTTGGCACAATTAATTTTAATGATATTTATTATTCGCTGGGTATTCCTAAAAGGAGGAACATCTTGAAATTTTTGTTCAAGTTATTTTAAACCACCTTAGAACCTTGCTAGCAAGCAAGAGTCAAGCTCCTGTCAGCAGAGACTTCCGAATAACTGTCAGACGTGAGTGCTGATCTGCTGCTGGCAGTAGCACAAGTGTGAAGTTCAGATTCACAAGCTGAAGTGCAAGGGGCGGTGTGTGCCATCACCCAAAGGGCCCCAGGCTCGGGCAGCTCCTACTGTTGTCACGTGGTGACGCCAGCATCAGACAGTTTCTCAGAGCAAAACAAAGCAGCATCCACCTCTTTGACATCTGAAGGTCTAGGTGACTGACCACGGAGGGTGCTCTAGGTGATGGGTCATCTATGAATAAATCAAGAACATTCCAGGATACAAACACATGTGCTGCTAGAATTAAAGAGTGAGCAGAAATGGATCAAGAGTGAGCTTGTGGATCTAGACGGAAACCGGAAGCCCAGATGGACAAAGTGATTTGTTCAAGTTGGACCAGACAGTGCCAGAGAGGTGTTCCTGAAAGAGCTACATTTCTTTTTTATTCAGTATACATTTAACATCCAGTTTCAAAGTCCAAGTTCGGTTTGTCTTTTTTTTTTCTTTTTCATTGGGAGCACACCTCAGTTCCTGGTGTAGCCATTAGTACCTTAACTTATAAGTTCTTGCATGAGAATACTGTGATTTCTAGAAATTTTTCTCCCCAGGAGTCCAAAATTACCCTAATCTCAAAAGCATCACTTTTGATTGCTGGTTTACAATGCCTAAATTTAGGTTTCTAATACGACCTGGCATGCGTTCCTTCTCTTCAGATTCCAAATGTCCCCAAAACAGAGTCACAGCATGTGAGGTCCAGCTCTTCTGCTCTCCTTACACTCTGAACTTCTTTTCTGAGCTGCTTCTTCCTCCTGCCTGGGCCCATTGCGGCCTCCAGGTGGGAGGTGACCTGCAAGCACAGCCCCAGCTGACCACGTGATTCAGTGAGTGAGCTGAGATACTGCCTGAGAAAGCTGAATGACAGAGACAGAGTAGAGGTCAATGGGGCAGCAAGAACCCTCCTTGTCGTTACAGCTGAGGATGAATTTTGTCTTACTGAACATTTACAATTAGAATCATTGAATGAAATCAGGTTTAAAATTGGGAATTTGCATCTAGAAGGAAAAAAAGGAGTACAAAGACCCCGCCAGTCTGCACTGTGGACCTGACAATCATCCTCGCTGTCCCCAGTCTCCTAGCTGGGCTTCCCAACTGGACTTTGGGAGACAATTTGCTCTTTCATATTGTGAGATGTGATTCCTTCTGCATTCCTTTCTTTCATTACTCATCCTTACAGTTTGACAATCTCCCTTGTATTCATTTAGAGAATATAAGATAAACACATGAAAACGGAACAAAGAAAGTGAAAATTGTTGCTTCCATTCCTGCATCTCACCCTCCAAAGTTCTCTTCTAAGGGCCAATCACAGTTAAGCTTCTAGAGTATATCTTTCCAGAAGTATATATGCATGTATCAGCAATTGCATCCATATTCTCCATAGATGTAAGCATATAATGTGCTTCCTATACATGGCTATTTAAGGCATATTCTTTCTAAAATACCATCCTGCCTAAAATACTTTAATAGATTCTAGTTCAATGCAGAATAAAGCCCAACTTCTTGATGCAGAGCATGCTTCACAATCTAGCTCCCAAATGAACATTGCCTCCCAGTCTAGCGCACTCTGCCCCCCAGCAGCAGACCCCTCCAGCTGCCTTCTCAGTTACCTCCTCCTTCTCCCCCTCCCTGCCCTGACTTTTGACCTTGGGAGATTTCCAAGTCTGTATGTCTCTCCTCAGACCTATAAGTCTGTCACTTGTTAGTTTTGACCCAGAGATGCTTGTCTTCCCACTTTTGCTTGTCAAAATCTTCTCACCTCTAAAGATTCAGTTCCACATGCCATTTTTGCTGTGAAGTCCCCTAATATCCCAGGCATTTTGACCATTTCTCCTCCTTAAGGGCCCTCCTCAGCAAGTTCAATGGGTGGTTCATTTGTTCTCTGAATACCTTTGAAATGCCACATTTCAAGGACAAGAGAGATCACAGAAACAACACTGTCTTAGCCCTCAGGAACTTAGGATCTGGCAGGATAAGTAACATGCTATGGCAGGGGTAAGTGATGAATACAGGTGCTGGGAAACATAAAAGGAGCTCTTTGTGCAGATTGGATCAGGACCAGTTGGTTAAGTACTTACGGGAGGCAGGACCTAAACAGATCCTGAAGGTCTAGAAAGATGAACCATGTGAAAGAGTTATACAGAACAGGAAGGGGTCCGAATGTCCCCAAAGAGCCATGCAAAACAAAAGAAAGGCATCTGTGAAAGTTAAGAGAGCACAGGACTCAGGAGGTGTCCAAGAATCAATCAATATAACAGACGGTGAGAGCTGCAAAGAGTCTTCTGTAAATTATGAAGTGTTCTTCAGACAATCAGTGTTGGAGTAAGTGACTCAACAACACTGGCAACTGGAGATTCATCATCTTTGACTTTCTAGTTGCCTTAACCCCTGAAGATTTACAGAGGATTGGGGGAAGGCCAAGGAATGTCACTCAACATGATTGCCCTTGAGTATTTCAAGTATGATTGCTGAGAAGGCACTGCCAGGAAGTCTTTGAAGGTTAGTGTTCTGGTGAATTGCTCTTTAAATCTAGATACATACTGATAATACCAAAAGTAGAGGGATTAGTCTATACTGGGATTTTACTTTGCTTCCCAAAGTATTTTAAGTGCTTTGTATATTAGATTCTATTTAATCCAAACTCTTTCAATGGAGTTACTATGCCCACTTTATAAATAAGGAAACTAAGGCCCTGAGAGTTTAAGAGGCTTTCTCAATGTCATAGAATATACTCATAGAAAAATCAGGACTGAAATCCCATCTGTTCTGCCAAAATTTATATTAACCACTGGACACCACTGCCTCTCCCTAGCTGCAGTGGGTGGGTGTTTGGGTGAGCACACTGCCAGCCTTGAGAACTCAAGGCTCAGTGTTCCAGAGACAGAGTCCTGGAAATCCGGAACAGATGGACAGTAGGCAGAATGTGCATGGCCTCCCCTTGGCTTCCCGAGGCAGCCACTGTCTGGAAAGTAACAGTTTGGAGAGCTAAATTAACAGCACATTTGTGGGAATGCCAAGAACAATAGGAACTCCATGGGTGAATGACTTGGGCTTAAAAATCAGAAGCGAGGGGCCTTTATTACCATATCTATGTGTAGCAACAGGCAGAGCTGAACTTGCCTGATTTTAGCAGGAGAGTGGTCAAGATTAATTACACAGATGGATCACTTTGCTCAGAAAAAGCCAGTGGATGGTTTGATATAGTGACTACTGCAACCATAAAATTGGGAGATATATGGCTATCTCTGTGCTAAATGGGACCCTGAAGAGATTAACCTCACATATAATGTGAAAATGATATGCATGAGTTTCATAAGGTGGGGGAAACTACTCGTGATACTTGCAAATGGTGATTTCATGCCAAGGATACTGGATTCAAATGTCAAACCATGGAAAGTTTTCTTGAAAGATTGCCTCTGGGACTGTGGGAGAAGTATGGGGTTCAGATATGCAGAAGATTAGAATTTGATGTCAATGCTTTCAAAAGATCCCTGAATATATGAGCTTTAAGGAGGAGGACTGGGGGTTTTGTTTATCTTGATGTCAAGCTGTAACTCCAAAGCAGATGCATTTCATGTCTTCAGCTGAACTGAGAGCTTTGTTACCCTCCTTCTCCCTTATGGGAGGGTGGCAGTGAGGTCAGTTGGAGGCTGCAGGTCATGCTGCTATCTGCTGGGCCCCCGTAGCTCACCACCTCATCAACATTGCTCACTGGCCCTACCTGGGGGCTGCATTTCTGCAATCCACTTGATGACCACTTTAGGGAAAAACTGGAAGAACCAGTATTTCCAATGTAAGATAGATGTATCACAGTGCTGCTACAGGCTCATAGCATTGGGTGAGTCAACATCTCTCAGAGATGTTGAAAGAGTGATTTTTGAGTGCACCTGCAACCTACAAGCACCATGAAATTCTTACTTCTATTTTAGCAGCATTTTGAGATGTAACTTACCTGATATCCTTCTACCTCTACCACATTACCTCTTTTATTTTATTTGTATTGACTATTTTTTATTGCACTTAGATGCACATTTATAAAATTTACCATTGTAACTCTTTCTGAGTATACAATTTAGAAGAAATGTTATGGCCAGCATGACTATCCATTTCCAGCACCTCTTCATTATCTCAAACTAAGACTCTGTACCTGTCAAATAATAACTCCTCACCTCACTCACCTACCCGCAGTCACAGTAACATCTATTATGTTACTGATGGAAAAGTGGACTTTCCATCTCTATGAATTTGCCTATGAGGAAATTATGAAATACAGTGGAACTAAGCAATATTTATTCTTTTATGTTTGACTCATTTTACTTATCCTAGTGTTTTCAAGGCTCACCCACGTTGTAGGATGTGTCTGAATTTTCTTCTTTTTCAAGGCTGCATATTGTTCCCTTGCATGGCTGTTTTACATTTTCATGATTTGTCCATCTGTTGGTGGCTGATTCCACCTTTGGGGTCATATTCACCTTTTGATGATTGTGAATAATGCTGCAATGAACATTCATGTTCAGGTCTCTGGCTAATACTCAAACCTCAGAAGTCCAAAAATAACCAACAGCCAATTCTTTTGGGCATTGCTTATAAGGACAATTAAAGGTTTTGGCTTCTCCATATCCTCACCAACACTTAGTACTTTCCATTTTCTACTTCATAGTTCTTCGAATAGATGGAGTTACTTCTCTATGTGTTAAGAATCCCCAAAGTAGATAAGATCCGCTGCTGACCACTAGAACTCTGGGGTATTGGGAGCATATATGGCATAGAAGTCCTTTATTGCAAGAGTTTTTATCCAAAGCAAAATGTTTTTCCAGATAGGAAGTGGGAGGAGGATTTGGGATGAAAGTAACTTATCAGTTCTATTGCTTTATTCGTACATTTATTCATTTCTTCACTCATTCATTACACAAACATTTATTAATGCCTATTTTGTAGGAAGCAGGTGGACTTGTGCTAACCGCTGTGGCCATTAGATATTAGAATCCACAAAGCTGAGAATTCAAAGGGAAACTTAAACACCTCCTTAACCATACACCTCCCTGACTCAATATGTCTCCTAAAACTAGAACGATAGGAATATGGCTCATATTTCCACATCAGTGATCAGCCAGGAACAAGCAGCCCAAGCCATGAGCCTAACCTCCAACTGGCAGAGGAATGAATTGAAAACAAGGACGGTGTTTCTAAGAAAAAACTCTCTTCTTTTCTGGCTCACTGAACAATCCTGTCGCTTGATCAACTGGTGAGATTTGAACACAATAATATAAATGTCAAGAAAACCCGATTAGATAAGCTCTGAGTACTCTCACTGTCCTTATATTGTGATAACCTCCCACAAAAATATCACATACAGGCTGTGTGTGGTTGGATATACTGCTGATGTGGAATTTAAGAGGCAGACAGGAGTGTAAGTACTTGATTTCAATCTGGGAAAATTCCGGAGGACTAAATTCAGAGAATTTCTGAACATCATAATATCCATGCAACTGGATTTCATCAACAGAATTATTTCCTAATTCAAACTGTGACATCTCAGCTAGACTAAAGAGAAAGAGATCGTGGCTAGATGTAATTCACAGATACAGTGTCCCCAGATCTGTTTATTTTACTCTGATTAATGTTCAAACCTAGACTAATAGACAGGATCATTTCCTGAAGTCATAATCTTTTCTATATCTTATATATACATCCACCAAAAATACACAAAGGAATGATTAACCTCATCTACTTCCATCAGGAAGAGTAGCATTTTTCAGATCTGGGTGAAGATTTGCAGGAAGAGCTTTCTAATCTTCATGCACATCACCACACATTCCAAGATGATGACTGCAAAATAATATTAAATATGATTTTACTGAACTTTCCAAAACTTAGATGCCAATAGCCCTAGTTTCCATTTTGTCTACACTCTTGGTGCACTACCACCTTAAGTCTTTGACTATTTTTATTTTTTTTTTTTAAAGATTTATTTATTTATGCATACAAGCACTGGGGTACAGGCTAGAAGTGTGGGGGGTGAGAGGATTCACTACAGAGAGCAGGGAGCAGAACAGGCAGATCAACGGAAGTACACTGCTGAGGGGAGCAGCGGGCACAGCAGGAGAGGTCTGCTGCGCCATGTGGGTCCCCTCCCTGGCCGGCAGCAGGGATCGAACTCGTGCTGCAGTGGCTGCGGTTTGCTTCATGGTGCGTTGCTTAACCCACTGCGCCACCAGGGAGGCCCTCTTTGACTATTTTTATGTACATGAAAGAAGTTCTCAGGAATAGCGTTTTCAATATACACATCTTTCCACATAGAACAGTTAGAGTCAGAATTAGTCTGTTGGTTGGTCCTTACTTGTGTCCAGCTTTCTGTGCTCATAAGGCAGGGGGCCGTGATCTTAGATGGATGCAGAGAACTGCCAACCCATAATTGCCTTGTAACCTAGGAAAGTGAAGAGGATTCATTTAGTGCTCAGACCGCTCTACTCCCTGTCTGCAACTAACACTTTCTATTTCTGACCCTGGACCTTAATGGAAGACTCTCCAACTTGGACCTCTTCTCTTCTTGCTTTGACTTAGCAACCTGGGGCTGCTTGTCAACCTTCTCAGTATGGGGGTTCCTACTGCAACCCCCACTAACATCTGAATTCTCAACCTTGTCTCTTTAACCCAGTCCAATCTCAGATTAACTCTGTCACAGTGACTCAGCCAGGAGAGTCTAAACCCTTTTTTAAAAAGTAGTTAATTAATCAATTAATTTCCAAATTTATTTTCATTCAAATTCATTTTACTTTAATTTTTTGTTTGTATCATTCATTATTGAGGTAGCATTGGTTTGCAACAATGAATATGATTTAAGGAAACAAGTTCACGCCTCTTCAAATGTATGTGACCACACCATACCCTCCACCAAGGCACCCAGAGTCCTCCACCACAGTTCCCTGGGACCTCTCCCATTTTTGCTCCCCATCTTGCACCCTTCTCTAATAGTAGCCTCAATCTTGCAATCAGATTTCTAGGCTAAGCCTCTTTTAATACACAAGCAGAGCAAACACATTTTAGAAAGTTTTGTTACAGCACCGGCATTTAAAAAGAAGGAACCAAGGCATTGGTTAAGCTAAAATGAAATTGAACATAATGCTGTCAAGATATCCAACTAACTGAGATTACAGCCCAAATACTAATGTGGGATTCAGTGCAGTCACTAAAGGAGGGTGTAGAAAACAAGCTGTGTAAGCTGTTCCAGATAACTATCTGAAACAGATTGTTTAAGGAATTTTTCAGGGGGATAGGAGATTGGACAAGGTGAACTTCCCACTGTGGGGTTTAACGGTTGCAGGGCTCCTCGAGATCAGATTGGCGGTAACAGGTCCGGTGATTCTCCAGGTCTGCCAGAATTCAATCAGGAAGGAGGGCGTTGGGGAGTGGGGGCTTGGGACCAAATCACAAGCCATGAATGAGCCATAACTACAGGGGAGCAGATCAGTTCTGAAACTTACCACATGCACCCTGCTTTCAAGCAAATGCCTCCGACTGGCAGTGTGGGAAGTGTGAGAGGCACAGGAGGGTGTGGAGAGTCCTCTTTACCTACACAGACACTTCCCTTTTCTGGTCCCATTGCTCACACTGCACTGTCACAACACACTGGCCTCTCTGGTGGAAACCCAAGCCCCATGAAGCAGTACAGGGGCGCATGTCTTCCAAGTCTGTGGGACACTCAGAGAGATGGCCAGATCTAGCCAGCGTAGCTCAGTCATGGTGGGGGATACCTCCCGCACGACTGTAGTCAGCTCTAATCCCTGCTTTATGCTTGGCTAGAACTTGTTAAGGGAGGGGAGTTTCTGTTGGGTTCCCTCTTCCATGAGAAGGACCTTTTTAAGGCAACCCCCGGCCTCCTCCCACCACCTCAGTCTCCAAAAAGGAGTCAATTTTCTCGTCAGTCATTGGGAGAAGAGTCTTGGCCTGTACGGCTCAGCATCTCTGGATTAATTCTTGTTCCAGATCTACCTGCCTTCCCTATTCTGATTCCTGGTCCTCACACAGTGGCCAGCACTACGGGAAAGATCTGGGAGCACTGGACTGTGCTGACTTGAGAGATGACGTGTTAACGCAACCATTGACCACACTCACTTTATTTGTAATAAAGCTGACACGTGGCTCTCCAATTTTTGACTGTCTGTACCTTTCTCTCTATGGATTTTGAATTCCGGTTGTGAAAATGGCTGTTATATATGACACTAATGCCCAATCACCTTCAACATTCAGAGGAAACACTTAGCCTTCTTATCCTAACTCCCTAATCCAACACATGTGCACGCATGCTCCCCACTCCCATTTCTTCTGCCTGTATTAAAGTTTCCAACCTCTGTTCACTTCTGAGGCCTTGAGTACATAATGAGTCAAGCTGGGTGATCTGGCCTGAATAGGCTCCTGTTTTCCCTCCGCTGAGGAGACGGGTAGCATGGAGGAGGCGCCATATCATGCCCTGGTACCTCTGATAGTGTGCGTGTGCCCTTCCCGTAGCAGTCAGGTAATGCCGAGGCTGGCTTCCTTGGAAGACCCCAGGGCTCCCAGGAACAGAGCCAGTTCCTCTTTGTCGGGACTGCTCTTAACTCCATTTCATATTCCTGGGGCCATTTCCCTCAACCTTGACTCCAGGAGCCCTGCTCTGCCCAGGAGGACTGGTCAGTCATTTAGAAAGCAGAAATATTTTCTGGCACAACACTAACTATCAAGGAAACAAGACTGTCTCCAAAATCAGGTCAATGTCAGGTCAGATAAGCATAGCCCAGAATGTTCAAGTACCTGCAGTGGCTGGTCCCACAATCTTTTGTGTGCGAGACTGGGGAGACTGATGATTTTCTGACAGTTGCCAGAACCCAGAGCTCTGTTAAAGATAAGATGTGAATGCCAACTATCTCCCCACACGGTGGAGTGAAGGAGAATTCAGTGCCCATATTATGTGTCTCCTGAAGCAAGTGACTATATTCATTTAGCCTCAGAGCCCAAGGGGGCCCAGAAATAGACTCCGGTTTAGTTCTCTGTGGTCTGAGAATTGCCAAGGGCCTTCAGCATTTATTTCCTGACATTCCATTGGAAACTCATTGAAGGGGTCACAGAGGGTTGCAGGTGCACTTTTACAGGGGTGTAAGTAATGCCTCCACTGGAGCTTTGCTGTGCCCAACCAGAGAGGCACATGCAATAGCCCTGGGGACCTGTGGGGGAACCTGTGACTGACAAGCACACCCCAAAGATGACCTTATGGAGTGATTTGCCATCACTGAACTTGACCGTTTGTTTCAGAGATTTGGTGACCTCATTTGTAAGGGGAATAGAGATCTCTCTCAGAAAAAGGTCCACTTTGCCATACTCAGAAAGGTATGCTGCAAGGCCTTGGAAACGTAGAGCTTGAAATACATAAATGTATTGTTGTCTTGCTAAATAGAGAGTGAAAAGGAAAATGTTACCTCTAATTCTTTTTGTTCCATCCAGCAGCAAAAACAAATTAGAAATGAATATTTTAAATAGAATGTCATGTCATAATTATTATTTATGTCTTTCTCCCATGCTTACAAGGTAATCCACTTTTTTTCATCTTCAAGAAGAAATGCCTATGGTGGGACATACTCATATATGCTCGTGGCTGCTCTGTGGGTCACTGACAGTGAGTCAGTCACTTACTGATGGTCACTACTGTGTCCAGGAATGTGTTGGGTGTTCTGAAGACTCAGAAGGCACACCTGCCCCTTCAGAATTAAACCTTAGATCCAGCCACACTCTTAGTCTTTTCAACCCCAGAGATGGTGATGCTGTGGAGTTGAGAGGAGAGATGGGCAAGGAGGTATGGGGTTACAGTTGAGTATTTGGGCCCCACAGAGGCCTCTGCCATTGTACCTGAAGTCCACACTCTTCCTCTCTGTGTATCTGTGTTTAAGATCACTCTCCCTGCTTTCTCTGTAAGCTCCACCATGCTTAGGCACGTCCCTCTCTTCCCAAGCCTTTTGGCCCCCTATATGTTGACTAACATAAAATCTCCTGTGTTTTATGCTAGTATTTTGTTGTTGTTGTTGTTTTTAGAGAGATTTTATTTATTTATGCATACAAGAGCCGAGATACAGGCCAGAAGCACTGGGGGTGAGAGGAATCACCAGAGACAGAGCAGGGAGCAGAACAGGCAGACTGAGTGAAATACACTGCTGAGGGGAGCAGCAGGCGAGACAGGAGAGGTCTGCTGTACCATGTGGGTCCCCTCCCTGGCCATGATCGAACTCGCTCTGTAGTGGCTGCAGAAGCCCCACAGTGTGGCTATCAACCCCTTGTGCCATCAGGGAGGCCCTACTAGTGGTTTTGTGTTTGCTTGTCTTATCTCCTTTATAAGATCCTAAATATCTGGCCAAGGAGGTTCTCATATTCTTTAAAATTCTTCAGAGCACTTATCAGTTTGCCAGGTACACAACGGGCACTTAATAAATGAATAGTACATTCATTGGTATGGACATTCTTCACATTCCAACTGATGAAATTAGGACCCTCTAACCTTTTATTCAAAGCGTGGTCTGGAACAGCAGCACTAGAGTTTTCTGGGACTTTGGAAGAAATGCCAAAGTGCTGAAGATGGACTCAGAATCTCCATTTTAACAAGCTCCCTGTGGCATGTGAATGCATGTGAAGCAGAGAAGCACTGCACCAAAAGACACTCATTGCCAAATCCTTGATCTTTTCCACCCAGTTTTGTTGTTGTTGTTGTTGTTTGTTTCCCCCTATCCTGGCTCTTTGCTCATCTCTCCACTCCTTACCCTCCCTCATGCTTTAATTACTTTATTTCCAATATATTCAACTCTCTTACTCCACAAGTCTCTCTATTCCTGTCTACAAAATGCCAATGATTCTTTTCCTCCATTCTTTTCTCTTTGTCCCTTGGGACCCTGGCACTACTATGGTAACCATACAACAGGACGGCAGTCCTGTTGGACCCATGCATACCGTGCTCATCAGACAGTGGTGTGAGAGCTGTTCAGCAAGCGGTCTGTACTTGGTCATCTTTTAAATGCAATAGAGCTCTTTTTGCCTTTTCTACTTATCAGCTCTCTCCTAATTAAACAAAATTTAAGAATTTGTTAGCCACTAAAAAATATGGAGTGGCTGTGAAGTCTTCATTTTGTAGGTTCAGCTGCTAAAAAGAATCTGAAAACTGAAGAGTCTTCATTAGTTAAGCCTAAACCATTAACTCAGTGAAAGTTATACCTCACTTCAGGACAATCAAACATGGAAAACCATACTTAGAAGAAGGAATATCAAAGTTTGCTTTAAACAAAAATTATTCCACTTAAAAAAATTAAAAGACCTGAGTTCTTTAAATTGGTCATCTTTAAAGTCAGTTTAAAAATTACATTTACTCACATCTGGATAAGAGCATCAGTATCGCTCTCTTTTTTTTTTTTAAGATTTATTTATTTATATATAGAAGAACTGGGATAAAAGCCAGAGGTGCAGGGAATGAAAAAATTCACCAGGGCACAGAGTGGGGAGCAGAACAGGCAGATGTACTGAAATACACTGCTGAGGGAAGCAGCAGTGAGACAGGAGAGGTCTGCTGCACCATGTGGGTCCCTAACCTGGCTGGAATTCAGGCTGTCCTGGTGATAGTGCTAAGACTTAACCCAATGCCACCAGGGAGTCCCAGAGCATAAGTATCTTGAGAAATTCAAGGGTGATTTGTCCTTTGTTTGAGCTGCTGTATTTTATACACAACTCAGGCAAAAGCAGATTTGGAGCTTGAATTGCAGTTCTCCATTCCCATATTTTGAAGCAGGAGAAAAACAGCTAAGTACTGTAGCTTAAGATCCTATTACTTTTCCACTCACATTTCCTACCTTAATTTACAATGATCGTTTTGTTTTTCTAGATATTTAAAAAAGTGTTCATAATGAAAAGAGATATATTAGATAGTATTTTCCCTAATGCCAAGGGCTGACAATAATTGGGTTGCTTGATTTTTATTAATTTTTCTTAAATTGCTGATAGCTTGCATAATAACTTTTCCCCCTAATCAATTAGTCTAACAATTCATATCAATATTTTATTTTTAATGGTTGACTATTCGTTTCATTAAAAATGTAAGTGCATTAACTCTATGTTAAATTATTCCATTGAGATAGGCTTATTTAAATATTCATAACATAAAAATTAATAAATCTAGCATAGTGTTTGCATTTCAAAAGTCAGAATACCGTCAGCTATATTTGGTCCTAGATGAGATTCACTAAATCAAAGACTTTGAATACCATCTTTTTATCGATTCTTACTTACAATAAAAGAATGCAGTAGAAATGCTATGAGAACATTATTACTACCCAATAACTCATTGCTCCTCTCAGCCCTTACCTACTTCTGACTTCCCGATCTTTCTGTATTTCATGCTACTCTTCACTCCTGTCACTTGGGTTGTGACTATGTCAGTTTGTCTGAAATTAAAGACTAAAATGTTTCCATTTTACTCAGTCCTTCAGCTCTACCCTCAAATAAAGACAATGGATCATAATACTGTATATCAAGAATCTAGGGAAACTGTATTCCTTGGGCTTCCTCCCAGTGAGAAAGAGGTTGTGCACTTCACAGGGTTGTGCCTATATCAGTTCATGAGCATACACAGCCTTTGAGCCAGCAAATCTGACCAACTATACATTGAGTTAGGAAGTGGAAGATTCCAGTGAGTACAGGGCATCAGGGTAAGCTATCCCAGATTTGAGACTGTTCTCTATATCATTCACAAAAAGCTGTGAAAAATTAACTTGAAGTAGACTAAAATGTAGGACCTAAAACCATAAAACTCCCAGAAAAAGATATGGGGAAACAGTTTTTGGTCTTGGCAATGATAGTTTTGGATATGACACCAAAAGTATAGGCAACAAAAACAAAAATAAACAAATGAGATTACATTCAACTTGTTCTCCACAATGTGACTGTAAATTGCTACATTCACTATGGAAAACAGTATGGAGGTTCCTTAAAAAATCAGATATAGAACTGCCATATGATCTGACAATACTGCTTCTGGATATATTTCAAAGAAAATAAAATAATGATCTTGAAGAGATATCTCTCATGTTCATTGCTGCATTATCCATGTATTGTAGTACGTCAAATCATGTTTATACTTCAAACATATAGTTAACCAGTAGTCCTGGGCATCTCTAATGAACTACCAAAATCTTAAAAATGACACTCACAAATAAGGACCCTGGTGTTGGCAAGGTCTACTTACCCTTGAGAACCTCAACAACCTTGTTGGGATTAGTATTCTCTCATATTCAGTCCCAAATCTCTACTGTTAGCAAAGCTTGGCTACATTAGACAGAAAAGGCCTTGGCTACAAAATGAATAGGCCACCAGGAAGAACGGGAACAAAGAGGATGATGTCTTTGCAGCATCCAGCTTTCCCACCCCTGTAGTGTGGATAATGCATTATGAACTGGGTTATTGGGAAGACTGGAATTTGTAGTCAAGAGACTAAAGTTCTACCCTTTAGCTATCAAATTTGTAAGTTCCCTTCTAGTCCTAAAATTATGTATAAAAAATGTAAGTTTTTTCAAGAAAAACCCAGGGCTGAACTGGTAATTAGGTGCAGGAGTTAAAGTCTCAGCACTTTAAAGTCTCAAGCTATCACCAGTCACTGTGTTATGAGTTCAATCCCTGGTCAGGGAGTAACCCACATGGTGCAGCAGACCTCTCCTGTTTCACCCACTGCTCCCCTTAGCAATGTATTTCAGTGGATCCACCTGTTCTGTTCCCCACTCCTTCTCTGGTGAATCCTGTCCTCCAACCCGCGCACCTCTGGCCTACACCCCAGTTCATGTATGCATAAATAAATAAATAAAAATAAGTTTTTTTTTAAAAAGTGACTCCTTTAAATGGAAAACAAAGTGGAGGTTTCTCAAATATCAAACTTAGAGCTACCATAACAATTCTACTCCTAGGTATCTACTTAAAGAATACAAAAACCACCAATTTGAAGAGATATATGCACTGCTATGTTCATTGAAGCACTATTTACAATAGTCAAGCTAAGGAAGCAAACCAAATACCCAAAAACACTTGAGTGGATCAGGAAGGAAGATGTGGTACATAAACACAAGATGTGGTCTATAAACACAATGGACTATTACTCACCTATAATGAGAGATAAACTTTTTTTTATTTTTGACAACAGGGCTGGAATTGGAGGGAATTATGTTAGGCAAAATAAATCAGGAGAAAGACAAATACCAGATGGTGTCACTTATATGTGGCATATAGAGAAAGGAAACAAAGTGTCAGATAAATTCAAACCAATAACAAACCTTAGAAAGCTGACTGTGGAACTAAGACTACCAAAGCCGGGGAGAAGAGGAAAGAGTACAAAGTGAGGAGGGAGCACAATGGACTACGGTGAGGACACTGAGTGTTTGGGTAGTAGTGTGGTGTGGTAACAACACCTAAAGGAGGAGAGCCTATGTCTTTAAATCACAGGCAACACTGTAAACCCAAATTATGTCCATTTTAAAAGAGGTGGGGGTCAAAGTGACTCCTTCCTCCCTTTCAAGGACCCAGAGGATTCAGGGGCCACCTAGAGTGTCAGAGCCTTCTCTTCCCATTCCTTAGGTTAGTCTCTGCAAAATAAAATCAATCCATGAGTTGAAACTTGTTTGCCATCTCGGATGGTGAATGACCGACACAGGAGAAAGAGTTCATCTCCAAGTGGGCAGGGCAGGCTGGCACCACAGCAGTGGCTTCCCAGTGCTGTGGGCTCCACAAGCATCTAACATGGGAGGTCAGACCCAGATTTCGAAAGGAAACAGAAGGCATCAGAACAGCAAGGACAAGATCTCCGAGTAGTGGAGTGGGGCCCCTTTCTGAATTTTGACACACACCCCTAGGAGGTTTTGATGCAGACGGTTTCTAGACTACACTGAGAAATTCTGGCATGGGAGACGCCAGGGCTTTTCAGCTGTATATAAGATATACACAGTTTCTAAACATTCGACTCTTTGTGTATGTTATACATTCAGGGTCTCCGTGCATGCACACAGGGAGAGACGAGGCAGCGTCTGTCTCTACTATGTATGTGGCTGCCACATGGCCTCATTTATAATAAGACAACTGAATTTTATAAGTTTTCATTAAAATCAAATAAATACAATGCATGGGGTTGAAATCCGCTATTCCTTAACTTGGCCCAGAAGAATTTAATTTATAAAAGATCACCAGACACACAAATGCAACTCCATATCTCTGAGAACAAAATGTAAAAGTGTCTGCTTGACCTCGGGGCCATTTCAACAAGCTTAGAGATCTTGTCTTTGCTGTTCTGATGCCTTCTCTTTCCTTTCAGTCTGGGGTTTGACCTTCCCTTTCGGAAGCTGGTGGAGCCTGCAATACCGGGACATCACTGCTGTTTTGCTCGCCTGCCCTGCGCACAAGACTAGTTCTGGGTCAGTAATGTGTTATGGACCAGCAGGGAGCTCCGTGAAGGCACAGGTGTTACTCTATGATTGTGACCTAGGGATCTGCTTCTGGGCATGGCTGTATCTCATCGACAAGTGTAAATGCACAGTAGATGCATCAGAGGTCCTAGTGTTCTCTTTATTCTTCCCTTCCTCAATCAGCTAATCATGGTTTTATTAACTTTGTGTTGCTTTCTTTGTTAGTCCTTCCTTCTGCGTTTGTAGCACATCATGTTTAACTTGGTGGACCTTCTGAGAATCATTCCTCTTGCATCTGGAATTGCTTCTTCTCCCTAAGCCATGATAGCCTCTTTGTAGTTTTATGGCTATGCCCTTAACACAAGTAAATGGTCTTGATTTTCTGAAGCCCAATAATTAAATGGATGAGAATGAGCTACAGTGGAAGTGAACAATAGCAACACAGTATATTTATATCCTTCACCTTCACCTGGAGGCAGTCCACAAATATCAGCTAATATGATTAAGTGGGAATGCAGTGGGTCTCTTCATCACTAAGAAAAGCAGCTCCAGAGGAGGGGGTAAATTATGGCACAGTTTGCTTGCATTAAAATCACTACCCAAAAGGTATATGTAGCAATTAAGTTATATACCATAAGTGACAGAAACAGAGGAGAGAATTCAGAAGTTAAATGCACTTAAGATCTTAACTTGACAGACTCTCAGCACAGAGCCTGAATTTGCAGGTCCTACTGTTGGCTGCGTGCAATAGAGGATGGACGGAACAGAGGGACTCTGGGGTCAGCTCAGGACCAGAGGTGGAAGGCTGAGGTCCTCCCAGGATTTGCCTGGATCTTCCTACACAAAGGAGTTGAGCGAGAGCCTGCACGTGAACCAGCCACTGGCCACAGGACTTAAAGTGCTAAGCCTAGTGCTTGAAAATGTTGATCATCAATGCATTGTGGATTTAGAGTTATTTTATCCCAGAGATCTAATTTTCCCTAGTATAGCATCATCTATGCTGTCCTTTAGGGAAAGGACTGTTGTCAAAATTTCTGCTAAAGGGAGAATCTTGCAGATTTTATTACACTACATATTGTTACATGCCAGCCTTGGGTGAGAATTTATTGCAACTCTTTGGGAGGGTTAAGGAGTTACAGCCCAGGATAACTGGGTGGTGAGGTCTGAGAGAAAGCTGTGTGGCTGGAGAAGCTGAAGCCTCTGCTTTCCTAGGACAGCCTCAGTAGGTAGCATAAAGATTTGATGAGGGACTCCCTGATGGTGGCGCTAGGGGTTGAGCACCGCACTGTGGGGCTTCCACAGCCACTGAAGCACTAATAAGATCCCTGACCAAGGAGGAGACCCATATGGCACAGCAGACCTCTCCTACCTTGCCCACTGCTCCCCTCAGCAGTGTATTTCAGTCGACTGCCTGTTCTGCTCCCCACTCTATCTCTGGTGAATCCTCACCCCTGTGCCTCTGCCCTGTACCCCACTCTTATGCATAAATAAATAAAATCTTTTTAAAAAAATATTTGATGAGGTTTCAAAGCTGGGTTGAAGTTGTTTAGATGACAAATGTAGAAAAGGGGGCCTAGCCTGGTACCTGACAGAGAAACAAGAAGACCATAAGTTTCTGGCAAGGAGGAAGGAAACAATGAAGCACTTTCCTAGTGCGAAATACTGCAGTACCAGGTTTGTAACTACTACTACTAATTGTAACATTGTAACTACTACTAATAAAACATTATAACTACTACTAATAAAAACACATAGGCACCTAATATCATCCTGCATTATAATCCTCACAAGAAGGTCCATGTGATAATCCTTATTGTATAGGTAAAGAAACTGCAGCTCAGAGAGTTAAGTGTCTTGGGCAAGGTCACTAGATCTGGTTTCAAAGGACTTCCTCTTAGGGCTTATTCAGCATGTGTGGTATTTCTCAGTGGAAGATGGCACTTAATACTGTGGGTGGTATTCACGCCTTACCTCATTGTATAGATGAGGACATGGGGGTTTACAGAGGTTAGGTGAGGAGTGGCCTATAGGGACACCTTATAAGTGACAACTCCAGGACTCTGTCTAATGCTAAAGTCTGCCCCCAGTAGATAATGAGACTGAGCCTTTAGGGCAATGACAAACATTCACTGAGACTTGTGTGGGTCAGACTGTGATGCAGTGCCTTGTCCAGTGCCACCTTACTGACGTCACATCACCTAGACCCTGCATGCAGTTGTGGACAGAACTCACACCCTAGCCAGAGGACACATTCGGACAGAATAGAATGCATGACTCAGACAACACTGAGTACTGAGGAAGGGCAGAAGAAATCAGTGTGAGCCACCACGGTTGGGGAAGTCTCCTAGAAAACTAGGATTTGAGATGCACGGACTATATGGTAGTATTTGGAAAGCAAAGAACTATTTAATATGCACCTTTTCATCCAGTGCCTTCAAAAGTCCTCAGTACGAGAGACATGAAGGGGCAGGTTGAAGAATATGAATTACATTTCCTAGTCTTAATGGCTTAAAGTGTAGTTAGTGAAGTAGAGCATACAGGAAATGACATTGATCAATATAAGCCGAAGTCTGATTAAAGACTAAATTGTGTTCCATTATGTCCAAGTACTGCACAGGATGAAAGACCCCACAGGGGTTAATGGTCAAGAAGACTCCTGCAAGGAAGTGGGACTTGAGCTACGCCTTGGAAGATGGAGGGCTCAGTAGAGGGTGTGCCATCCATAAGTGCTTGCTGGGGGAGAGCGTGGTATGGTCTCTCTGTAAAGAGCTGCATAGAAAGTAGAGAATACACCAAAATTCTAAGTGTTCCCTGATGGAAGGGATAGACTCATAGGATTAAAAATAATTTCATCCTTTTATCTAAATATGTAATAATTTTCCAAACTTTACACATAGAGTAATTTTCTTCTATAATTAAGAAATGAACAAAACAAAATGGAGGCATAGAAAAATTATGTATAAATAGCAGAGATGGTCTCCCTTGAATCTCCTGTTTGATTTCCACTTGGTATTGTCAGCCCAAGATGACATGAAGCTGTAGATTAAGCCTCAGAGAGACAGGATAGTTTCAGCAACTCCAAAACCAGCTACGAAGCCCCTTTCCAGAGCTGTGGCTCAGATGGTAAACCTGTCTTCTGAGGTGAAGCTCTGGGTCTGGTTGAAGTCTGTTTTATGAGACTGAGAAGAGCTATACTGGATGGATGGAAGAGAAGGGCTGGTAAAAGGCAGGTATCTTGCCTATCACTGAAGAAATAAAGACTCTCAAAGATCCACAGAAAAGGACTCTCAGAGATGATCTAGTCAGACCCTTCATATTTCTTTCCCCAGCTTTACTGAAATACAATTGACATATAGCATTGCATGAATTTAAAGTGTGCAATGTACTGATTTGATCCGTATTTATAGTCCAAAGTGATTAACTAGCAGCTCCATCCTGTAAATTGTCAATGTAAATAGAAGGAAACAGTCCAAGGAGACTGGGTGAGCCTGCTGTGATCTCCCAGTGGGTGATCAGCACTCCCAGTCCCTAGTCCAGCTTGTTTCCACTGTCCAGCGCTGCCTCCCTAGCTTTATATTATTTGCTTTCAGTAGGTATCTACAGTCTATTATTATAATGGAAATTGTGAGTTGCCTTTGCTTTTCAATGTTGTCCCAGCAACAAACCTGGGATACCAAACACAACCAGTGCCAGCTGAAATCATTCCTGCCACTCTCAGCTGATCTAGCTCTGAAATGATTCGATGCCTGTGGCCCTTGACCAGTATGGCAGTGATTCCAGAGGTGGCCAGAGCATCCAGGATCTCTGGAAGTAATCTGCATTTATGAAATTCATGAAGATCAAAAGGAGGACAATATCCAACAAATGCCATTTTCAGAATTGTGGGTTAGCGAAAGTTCTGTGGAAATTTTTCAGCTCTTTTCTGGTCCTAAGAATAAACCATGACGAGATGACGGCAGCTGGAAATTGAGCAGTGAGAAGCTGGGATCTACAATGGTAGCAAGGAGCTCCAACAAGCAGACTAACCCTGAGGGCCGTTGCAGAAAACCCTTTCGGAATAGAAACATGGGACACAGTGATCCACGGAGAAAAGGGCCCACCTTAGTCCTTCCTGGGAAGTAGAGGCACCTTAAGTACTTCTAAGCTAAGGACGCAGTGGACACTGGATTTCTTAACACTGGATCTTAGTACTTTCTATACCAAACCTGGCTTTGTCCCCGGATTTGCCTCTTAGTAGCTGCGATCCGAAAACAACAGCGACAGTGCCTGGAAGCAATGTCACCCTGTGGGAGACAGCTACAGAAGTGTGCTCATGGAGACCAAAGGACAAACAATTGGGGAGGGTGGAGAAGGGGAGTGACCTCCAAGAGTCAAGATACAGAATAAGCTAATGGTGACTATAGAGGTCAACAAAATTTTTAGCTACCAAGAGGCGAATTTTCCAGTCTCCTTTATTTTCTACCTGAGTTATAGAATAGAACAGAGACACCAGGACAGCAACAATAATAGTGCCATATATGTAATGACACCTAACAAGGATCTGTAAGAATTCATTAAAGTAAAAAATAAAATAATTCAGTAACTATTACATGGCATGTATTATATGTACTACATATTAGCGAAGTCAGCATTTTATAAGAAACGATAATGTCTCTGCCCTGCACAACTTTCAGTTCCAGGAAAGACAAAATAGGAAAAAATATTCATAAGTCTGATATGCAGCACAATAGGTAGGAGACATTCAGATCACATAACAATG
Source organism: Galemys pyrenaicus (assembly GCA_019455555.1). Classification (NCBI taxonomy): domain Eukaryota; kingdom Metazoa; phylum Chordata; class Mammalia; order Eulipotyphla; family Talpidae; genus Galemys; species Galemys pyrenaicus. The sequence goes on along the minus strand of JAGFMF010011929.1, from coordinate 1,616,936 downwards.
TGTGTGAACTAGGAGCAGGAGTCAAATTAAATGTATATTGTGCTTCGAAATGTTTTTGTGCGTAGTAAGTGCTTAATAAGCTGGAGCAGTTTTTGTTACTTCTGATGGTCTGAAAAGCACATTTCAAGGGGGAGCAACATTTTTTTTGGACTTGTGAAATGGGAAAGAAACTCTATGATCCACATGGCATTCATTCATTCTTTGTACTAATAGACTTTTTCTAGCTAATGTGGGTAAGGTGCTATACCCAGTGACAGAGAAACAATAATAAATAAATCCCTACCCTCAAAAGACTCAAATTCTAATGCAGAAGAAGGACATAAACAAATACAACATGGTGTACAAAGACCAGCAAATCCAATTCAGGATCCAAGAAACCTGTCCTCAATAAGGGTAAGGAGTTGATTCTAGAAGGATAAGCAACTGTTCTCCATGGTCCTTGTTTTGTTCCAGTTTTTTCCTGGGTGTGAGTAGCTTGGTAATGTGACTTTTATTTTTGTGTTCCAATTTCCATATTTGACCTCTCATTTCAACCACCTGGTGCATTGCAATGCCAAAAACGTAGCAAAGAGTTCATTGTCAGACTACAGCTACAGGAGTTTGGCCACAAGAACAAACTCAGAAGAGGTAACTCTCTTATAGAGGAATTCAAAGTAAATATAAAATTGTCTATCTCTAACAGGTCCATGACTCAAAAAAAAAAAGTATGATTTTTTTCAAAACCAAAAAAGATACTATTTGTGGATATAGGAAGGAGGGAGATTTCTCTCCAGATTCCTATGTCAATCATCAAACGCATCTATAGGATGACACCTGACCTGGCAGCACTCACCTTTCAAGCCATCACCCTTAGGCAAAATTCTGCTCTCCATGCCCTCTGACAGCCAGGCCACAGAGCCTCCATATCCCAGTGGCAGAGATTATCTGAGATGTCTTACATGAGCATGAAGGAAAAGAGGATCAGTGCTTCAGGAAAGTCCCAGAGTCCTTCTCAAAGGGAAAGTCATGTGTTGGTCCATTCTCTCTGTAGCTGAAACAGAGGATCCCCACTCCACCAGTCTCTTGTCTGCCAGAAGGTTGGGCCAAGTGAGAAGTGAACTCCAGACCTGACTGATTGCCTGTGGGCCCAGAGAATCAGACAGCCATATGATGCCCTCGCCTGGATGTATGAGTGGCCCCCTCAGTGGATAAACAGAGCAACTAGGTCAGCCAGATCCAAGACCTTGAAGGGTTCTCGTGTCTCTGACTTTGGAGGTCTGAAGACACACAACAGAAGACAAAGTTAGTCCCTGCTAACTATAGTTGGTGAAGAAATCAATTGGAAAAAAGCCAAATTTGTCTTTTTTTCTAATTCATGTCCAGAACAAACATGCAAACAAACACATGTCTAGAAACAGCAAGACATGTTCTTTGCTCCTTGTTCCTAAAGATAAGGGGCTGGCCAGGAGAGTTAGTCCCAGAGTGTACTTCTCTGAGCTTTGTTCATTTTGACCAAGTCCATCCCATGTCTTCTCCCTTCCATCTGGGAGCCACATACTCTGCGGAAAAGCCCATTCACCAGTAAAAGGAGACTAGCTGACCCTTTTTTGTTTTAATCATAAATACTAGGAGCCTGACCTAACCTTTCAAATTTCATAACCAGTATGATTTTTCATATGTCCACATGTCCATATGGACACAGTAAAAGAAGAGTCTGGGAAAATATGTTCTAGAAAGCCCATCTCTGCAAAGGGACCCAAATACTGCTTAGAGAATGCCATGTCTCCACCAGAAGATGCTCCAAAGTCATAAGCAGGAAAAGTGCAGAGAGGGGAAAATTCTGCTGAGAAGAGAAGACTCAAAGATAAAAGTGCAGATAAACTACCCCTGGAAATTCCAGAGCCACAAAAGCTAGTAGATTTAAGGAGGTTTATCATCAGTCTGTTAACAGTGGTTATCGCCAAGTTGCAGGATTGTGTGGAGTTTTATTTTCCTTTTTATATTTTTCTTGATTGTTTAAAATTTTTGATTATAATAAAGCTGAATGAACTATGCCATAATAAGGAAAGAAATAAAATATACTTATGACCTTGGTTTATTCCTCCTTCTAGAGAACATAATTAAATGAAAACATGGTAATAAACTGCTAACAGTCAAGGTAATTGGAGGAGAAGTTCCACCATATTTTCAGAAGTAAAGAGAAGAGAAGCCCCTTGATAGACAATCATGGCAAGGAGCCATAGTTTGGGGTGGCGGGGCAGATGGCAGACATCATTCTGACTGTTTGTAAAGAAACTGGCCAATTGGTGGTATCCCAGACTCTCCTCATGCATCCCTGAGTTTGGGGCCTTGCCAGTCAAATCCCAAGCTAAAATCAGAGTTCCTTCTCCACAGATGCCAAACATTACTGAGAACTGAGGTTTCTAGATCCCTGTGTAACTATGCCCAGCTTTGACATTTCAGAGTCTGCTAGTCAGCTTTCTCTTTCTATCCACACTGAACTGAGGCCTGCCTGTCAACTGATGGGTGGCATTGGAACATGGATAGGGTGTAGTCAGTGGAGTCCACTTAGCCTGGCGATAGTTACAACACAAGCTCCATGACATCAGGCAGCACGTATTCCGAGTATAGTGCCTGTCTCAAGATTTACAGAAAAAGTTGAACAATGTACTAACAATTCCAGGTTAGATTAACATAAAATTTATTGGTTCTCATTCTTGAAATTCAGCTTAAAGGACGATTTAAATATGATTGTAGAAAGAAATGTAATAAGATTGAGCTTGTAAAAACAAATCCTATCTGTCAGAAAGTGAAAAGGGGACATGAAGGGTGAGAGGGTAGGTCATTCACATTTCTCTTCTAGTTGGGACTCAAGAGACACTATGTAAATCATTACAGCCACTATGGAAAACAGTAAGGGGTTTTCTCAAAACTTGAAAATAGAGCTGTCATGTGATCCAACATTCCCTCTTCTAGGTATATATATATATCCAAAGAAAAGATGTCTTAAAGAGATATTGCACTTCTATGTTCATTGCAACATTACTTAGAATAGCAAAGACATGGAAACAACCAAAGTGTCAATCAACAGATGAATGGATATAGAAACAGTCAATACGAGTTTGTGTGTGTGTATCCTAGATATGGAATATTGCTTATCTATAAAAATGAAGAAATTCTGCCATTTGTGACAAAATGGATGAAATCTGGGAAAGTGAAATAAATAAGAGATATAATGAACGATCTCATTTATTTATGAGAACGTAAGAAAAAACGAAAGTTATAGAAGAGTAGGATAGTGGTTGGAGAGCCTGGGGGTGAAGTAGGGAAAAGTTGATCAAAGGAGACAAACTTCCAGTTATAAGATAAATAGATTCTTGGGCTCTAATGCAAAGCATGGAAACTATAGTTAACAATATTCTATTACACATTTGAAAGTTGTTTGAGTAAATGTTCTACTTAAATGTTCTTACTCTGCTCCACTCCGACACACACATACATACAAAGCAACTTCTGCAGAACTAAGAACTCTGCAGTTATTTTTATTTTTTTATTCTATTTTTCCCTTTAATTTATATATATTTGACATCAATTGTAATCCCCATGTATTCCCCATCACTATATCACCAGTGCACCATCACCTCAGTCCCCCATGCTCCCATCTTCCCTCAACCCTCCTCCTCCCCCCTCCACCAAGTGTCCCCAACTTGTCCTTGTCTTTTCATTTTTGTTTTTTGTTGTGTCTTTATTGTATTATTATTATTATTGTTCTTATTCCTTTCCTAGATCCTTATTTAGTTCCCTTATATTCCTCCTAGTGGAGGAACCATCTGGTATTTTTCTTCTGCAGTTATTTTAAATTCAACAAAGGCTTTGGGGTCAAACTAAGCTGCTCAAGATCTAGATCTGTTGCTAACTGTATCATCTCAGCCAGAATACTTAGCTTATTTGAGTTTATGTTTCTCATCTGTAAAGAAGGATAATAAAATCACCCACAAGCATATGTTTATTGAGAGGACTGAATGAGGTTCTTCACTCTTCCTGACTCGTAGTAGGCACATGCTCGATTACCTCATGCTTCCAGTTTTCTTATTTTTCCTCTTCCCTTCTTTGTCTTCTCTAAAGGGGACACAAAGAGAAACGCAATGAAGTTCTTTGCAGATGTTTCCATCTAAGCTTAGGTAATACTAGGACTACTGATAATAATTCTTTTGTTTTGCCATCTCTATTATAGCTTTGGGGTGCAAACTTGCCTTCCTGGGAAAAAGTCCCTCTTCCTGGCAATTTGCCTCTAGAATTGATGAGGCACTTGGAGCTATAAGGATCCATTAGAATTTTAGAGTCATAGAGTTTTTAAATATTAGATTTGGTAAAACCTTAAAGGTTCTCTAGTTACCAGCTGTTATTTACAAAGAACATAAGATCAGGAGAAGTTGTCTAGTTCAATGTCACACACTAGATCTACTGAGTTCCTATTCCCTTGCTCTTCTGAAATGAATGCTACCACAAGAAGGTTATTCTGTTTCTGGATCAAAAGAATGTAAGTTATACATGAAACATGGTCCTGACACTTATCAGTATGAAGAAGATGTCTGGTGAAAAGCACTAAACTAAAAAGAAGTCTTTTTTTTCAATATGAATACATTAAATGATACTGTAGTTAAATGCCACTGTACAATGAGGGAAAATTCTGCCTGGGTATCACTATCTATATACTGATAGTGGGTTTTTAGAAGAGTATTAAATGCAACAGACATGCTATATGCCAAACAAGAATAACCAGAGATCCTGTCAGTGTTTTGAAACTGTGGCTAAGAATTTATAGCATGTGTTACATTAGAAATTTAGATTATTTCTAAGGGGTTTTTTTTGTAGTTGATGAGTTAGTATATAAATATATACACACATACATACATAATGCATATATACACACACATATGTGTGTGCAATATATGTATATACATATGTGTATATTTCTGTATGTCCCTTTATGGAGCTGATTAAGAGTCATGGGCTTGAAGACCATTGGTTATGATGCCATGATGGCAATGTAATGTTGAGAAATGCTTTATTTGGGAGTGCCAGGACAATGCTGATAGTTTGAATGTAGATTGGTCAATATTTGTCAGCATGATAGGTTGTGATCTGGGAGGTGTTAATATCAGACTAATTAGGACACTTAGTAAAGCACTTTTATAGATCTTGTTTCTGTTGGTTAACATTGTTTATCAGCAATTGCTTAGTTGTAAAAGTTAGAATTCAGAAATATCAGGGACACAGTATTAACACCGGTACTGGATATGCTTTTGGGGCTTAAACTGTTGATGATATAATGACTGTGTTACCCTCTTGAAGGACGACAAAATTCTGCTGCATTTTGTCGAGTTTGGGTGGATCCATGTAGATGGTTTTGAGTCTATTATAGCTTTGGGGTTTACGCTCATTTTCTTGAAAAAAATTCCTCCTTTTGAATTGTTGAAAGCAATTATCTGGTTCATATGATCAAAGGAAAAATCTCCATACTAGATGATGTAAAACTTGGGACCCTTCCTTTCAAGAGTGCCATTGATATCCAAATAGGGAAAGAAGAAGTAAAATTATCACTGTTTGCAGACAATATGATAATATACATAGAGAACCCCAAAAGCTCTACAGAAAATCTAATCAAGCTAATCAGTCAGTTTAGGAAAGTAGCAGGGTACAAAATCAACACACAAAAAGCCTTCCTTCAAACAACCAAGCTGAAAAAGAAGAAATAATTTTAAAAATCCCTTTTATAATTGAAATGAAAAAAATTAAATGGGAATAAAGCTAACAAAAGAGGTGAAGGACCTTTACAAAGAAAATTACAGAACATTGCTAAAAGAAATAGAAGAAGATACAAAGAAATAGTGGATCGGGAAGCTGTGGTACATATACACGATGGAATACTACTCAGCAATCAGAAATGAAAAATTAGACTCATTCATGGGAACATGGATGGATCTGG
>JAGFMF010011929.1:1594657-1609806 GCA_019455555.1 Galemys pyrenaicus | reverse complement strand
AACCATTATGGAAAGCAGTATGGCGGTTCCTCAATCTACTAAGAACGGAACTTCCATAGGATCCAGCAATCCCACTCCTAGGAATATACCCAAAAGACAAAAACACTGATTCAAAAGAATACCTGCACCCCTGTGTTTCTAGCAGCACTCTTTACAATAGGTAAGACCTGGAAACAACCTAAATGCCCAAGAACAGATGAGTGGATTGGGAAGCTGTGGTACATATACATGCTGGAATACTATCCAGCAATCAAAAAAAATAAACTAGACGCATTCATAGGAGCACAGATTTAGCTGGAAGGGATTATGCTCAGCAAAATAAGTCAGAAGGCAAAAGAAAAATACCAGATAGCTTCCCCCCTAGGAGGAATATAAGGGAGCCAAATAAGGATCAAGGAAAGGAATAATAACAATAATAATAATTAAAAAAACACAATAAAAGCAAAAAGACAAGGACAAATTGGGGACACTTGGTGGGGAGGGGGGAGAGAGAGGGTTGAGGGCAGATAAAAGCACAAGGGACTGTGGTGATGGTGCACTGCTGATATGGTGATGGGGAATACATGGGGATTACAATTGATGTCAAATATATATAAAGAAAGAAAAAAATTTAAAATAAAACCAAAAACTGTATAAGCTTCCATAAAGAAAGACGAACATTCATTCATTATCTAAAACCGTGCTAAGCACTCACACATATTTCAACACACAAAAAAAGTGATTGTGATTGTGATGATACTTACCTTGTTATGTTTCTGCTTCCTTGTTATTCTGACATATTTAAATAAAATGAACAGCTGTGACTCAAAAAAAATATCAAGAGTGCCCTTGAATTATGTGTTATACACTGTAGTTTAAAAATGTAAGATTCAATTCATTCATTTCTAAATAAATTACCTCTAGAAAATTACTTCCAAGAAATCACCTCTAAGAAACTCATTTTGTGGTGAATAATCTAACTCACTAAACTACACTAGAATGAGTTTTCCAGAAATGAAAGTGATAACCTAAGCTTCATTTTCAAAATTATCGATTTGAAGACTGGATTCCATAAAATGCATTTCAAACTTCATGAAAATGAATGAGTGTTGAGTTTCTATTTTCAATTAATCTTGATAGAATAAAAGATGCACTATATATAACTAGATATCATTGAATCACAGAACAAAATAATACTGAAAACTAAGCCTGACAATATTGATGTACCAGAACTCTAAAGGCACAACTATTCTGTTTGTGTTCAGAACACAAAATGGAGACTAGACATTGACATTTTGATACAGAAGAAAAAGGGTCAGATTTCTAGGTAGATTTTAAAGAAGAAAACAAAAATTGAATTTCTTATTAAATATTTCTTATTCTCAATTTGCATTATTGTAAACATATACAATGTAAGCAGCACTATACATGCTTATGCTAAAATTCAATAAAAATAAAGACTGTGTGCTGATTTTCTTAAATCCAGTCCACTTCTGTTGTCCACCTCCTCTGTAGGTATGCGTCTTTCACCCTGGACTGAGGGCTCCTGACCTAAAGGAACACTGATTTGCACACAGACTGCAGAAGGTTCTGGAGGTTGAATATCTGCACAGCAGGGCAGACCACTGCTGCTGAAGGGTCAACCCACATGTAGCTTCTATAATAGCATGTGGCCTGGACACACACTATTAGTGAGCAAGAGTTTTCATCCCCTACTGTGACCTGGCCTCAAAATCAGGACTTAGAATCAAGACATAGGAAAATTTTTCTTCTCAAATTTTATCGATTTGTGCATCATTTTCATAATTGTATGATTTGGGGAGTACATATCACATCCTCTACAGAGCTCCAGTGCTGGTATCTCCTCACCATCCATTCTCTCCTCTCCATTACCTTGGGCAACCTGTATATTTTTCACAGAGTCTAAGAATTATTTTGTGATGTGTTTTGCCAATGTGTTTTCTTTGGCTATTTCCTCTCCACGAAGGAGTGAGACCATACAGTAACTCTTTCACTTTCTGACTTATTTCATTCACTTAGCATAAAGAAATTGTGGGTTATACACTCAATGGAAAAGTACTCAGCTAATAACAAAGATGAAATCATGCCCTTGTGGATAAAATGGATGGATCTTGAGGCAAAGAAATTGTTTCAATGGGTAATGGAAGTCCTTAAAAGAAATGCTTTACTTCCTACTAAAACAATAAATCAAGGCCTAACTTATTGATTGAGATATTAAGATAGTTGAATTTGTATTTTTGTTCTTAATAGTTCTTGGCTACATAAAATCAAATTAATCATAACTCTTCTCTTACAACACACTCTCACTATGGATCCATGCACATTCTTCTTTTAGGTTCTGAATGAATGTGCTCATTAAATATTCAGACCTCTGATGCAGCCATATTCCAAGTTCCACACTGAGGAACACTGAGCACGGCTATAAACCCTCCTCATGTGGATCGAAGAGAAGGGAGTACAACCAGGACATCCAACATTTATCGAGCATCTACTTCTTGCCAGGTGCTATGTTGGGCCCTTTAAAACATGATCTATTTAACTCTCCCAGCCAAGGCAGGTCAATGGCTCCTCGTCCTTCCTGCACAAGTTCTCTCCCACTACTGTAAACTGGCTGTTCAGAAGTAGAATTCCTGTGTATGACAAGAACATTTCAGTGCAATATTCTCAGGTGGTTGGGTGGTTTGATGTTGGGTCACTTTCAATTTTCACAGCTGAACTTTAAAATCTCATTAAAATAGCTTTTCATTGCTATTTGCTGAGTTTAAATCAGCAATGATTCAGCAAACAAGCAGGCACAGTAGGTTGCCTCTCTTGGCAGGTATAATAGGGTCCTACAAAGTCTGTGACTGAGAAGGAAAAATGCAGTTTTAGAGTAAAAGCATGGTGAGACCCTTTATAAGAAATATCCTCTATAAGTCCTGATGTTGGAAAGAAAAAATTGTTCTTCCCCCACTTTGTTGGAAGCATTTGCACTGGCAGAAGTGTTGGATGGGCGGATTGCTGAGAAGTTTGGAAATCTGTTAGAGTCTGATGCAGCCTGATGTCCTGAAAACCATAACTTTATTTATTTTTTCATTGCTTAATTGAGGTAGCATTAGTCTATAACACTACATGATTTAAGGATAATAGATGCACACTTCCTCAGATGCATAAATTTTTAAAATATTTTTATTGATTTATGCATACAACAGCTGGGGTACATGCCAGCGGCTCTGGGGGTGAGAAGATTCACCAAAGATAGAGCTGGTAGCAGAACAGGAAGATCGACAGAAATACACTGCTGAGGGGAGCAGCGGACAAGGCAGGAGAGGTCTGCTGCACCATGTAGGTCACCTCCCTGGCCAGGGATTGAATGAATTCATGCTGCAGTGGCTGTGGAAGCCCCATAGTGCAGTGCTCAAACCATTGTGCCACCAGAAGGCCCACAGTTTATTTTTTAAGCTGTGGACTGAAGAGATCTCTCTGAGATTCAGAGCTGCTCTAAAACCCCTGATTGACCCTTACCTGGGGTTTTAACATTCTTGTCAGCAACTGACTAGGAGAATTATAATGAAATACTAAAATGGTTTGATGTTTATTGCAAGCTTACCATGGGGGCGAAGGTCTATGTTTGGTGCTGCACTGAGTCAGATGGGGGTCCCCCCTCAAATGGCTCTCAGTTTAATCATGGAAGTAGGCGAGGTCTCTGAAAATTGCAATTGAAGATCAAAAGAAGGGTGGTGAGAAGTACAAAGCTGGCAAAGACCTGCAAAAGGAGCTATACCGTGTGCCCTTTCAGATGTGACATGTGAACTTGGAGTTGGGATGTGCAAAAGGACTTGTATGACTGCTCAGGAGAGAGGCTGGGTGGCCCTGGGGTGGAGATGAGACCGTGACTTGCATCGGGTGCAGGGAGAAGATGTCTTTAGGTTGGAACCACTGTGAACAGAGGACATGAGGGGTAGGAAATAAAAGCCAAACATGAAGAGAACAAGACCTCACCTCCACAGCGCCTTCAGCCTCCCCCGTCCCACCTGAACCCCCTGCCTTTGCCTCCTCTTCCACTCCTTCAGTGCTCTCAGGTTCTGACTCAGCCAGTTGGAACCCACTCCTGCCTGTCTACTACTTTTCCCTTCTCCCTTCTCCCTAGCAACCAGATCTCTGCAGTGTAAGGATAAATTGCTTAAATTATTGTAGCAATGACGGAACACAATTACACTTCAGAAACCTAGCTTTGAGGATGGCATTCTGTCACTCCATAGCGACCAGTAGTAAGATGTCCGAAAACTTGAGATTATAGGTGCTTGGAAGAGCCCCTCAGGTTGCCCATCCAACCTATCACTTGAAAACAACCTAAGTTATCTCTGATGGGCCAATAGACCCTGGCCCTGGCAGTTCCCAATCTCTGCAGCCTGTTGGTGACTCAAGACCAAGCCTGTGTGTGTCTATATTTCAGGTCTCCACCTCACCTCAGTAGCATACGAGAGGATTAAGGCCTGAATTAAGGGCACAAAGCCCCTCTTCAGCCCTGGGGCAGGAGGGGGATCTCAGTGTCTGTGGGACCTTGCCTGGCTCGCCAGGAGAACAAGCCGCTACTCAGCCTGGCTGGCTGTTTACTGCGGGGAGGGCAGCGGTGCTCGCACCAGCTGCCTCTGCCACCCTCCCTCAGGCCGTTGCCCAGAAGCTGCTGACAGGCCACGGGGGATAATGCGAGCATTCATTCCCCCAGCTGCTCCTAGCAGTGCACACCGATGCAGAGGGGAGCAATAACAGAGGATTGCAGGGAGCAGAAGAGTGCAAGCAGCCCTTCTGTCTGAATGCAGTGACTTCAGGCCACTGGCAACTTGAGAGTGGAGCCTGGGGTAGAGGGCAATGTGAACTTTTGTCGCCTTACTTGCCTAAGTCTATAATGAGGTTAGTTAAACATTTCTAGCATTTCCAAATATTCTTCATGATTTTTTTTGCCCAATGAGCTGCCTGCTAAGAAAGGGTGGACCGGCACAGTACTCTCAAATCAGTTTGGATGCAATTCCACCTCTTTTTGTTTCATAAAGATGGGATGGGCCAGTCATTTTCTCTGTGACCTACTGATAAAGAGTCCTGGATGGGGAACTAGGGTACTTCGGGTCTATCCCCAGCCTTTCCACCATGACAATGACCTCTAAGCAGTTGCGTAACTGTCCCTGGCTTTTGTGTCCTCACCTTTCAAATGGACATCACAACTGTCCTTCCTACTCCACAAGTTGGCTGTACAGATGAAATGAGAAAGCAAACATGAATTCTGTTCTCCATGAGAGGCTAGTGAGTCCTCACAACCAAGGGTTGCCAACACTTTCTGCAAATGGCCAGGGAATATGTAATTTAGGCTTTGTGTCTCACAGAAGGTCTCTTTGCGTGTTTTTCTTTGTGTGTTTTTCTTTGTGTGTCTTTCAACAACCGTTGAAATGTAGAAATCATTCTCAGCTCATGGGTTGTACAGAAACAGACGCATGGGTTACAGTTTTCCAACCTCTACTGGAAATAGACCACAGGGGAGGGTTAAAGGTAGGGTCAGCAATTGCAATAAATATAAACATAAGTCAGTATCAATAGATGACTCTGAGTAGTTATAGACATAAATAAATATCCACATCCATGGTATATTCTGACTTATGGTTCCACTAGTGGAATAAATTGAGTGCTAATACTTGCGCCATCTCATTCACACTTCCAGAATATCTTGCCACTTACTGAGCTCTTGACTGCCTAGACTAGAGCATCCATGCTGAAGTTTTTAGTAGTCAAAACTGGAGGCCAGCGTTCATCCTCAACTTGGCCTAAGAGATTCACTGGAGCTTTATGTAAGTGAAACCTTAAACAGACCATTCTGCTTACCTAGCTAATGTTCCTTGGCCAGAGCTCCTGCAGGGAGAGTGGGGTTGATTAAATGAAGACCTTTATTTGGGGCCATTACTGCCCTTGTGAAAAGTCATCACTGTGACATGTGACAATTAGCTCACACAATACTTTACTGAAGGTTGTACTTTTAATTATGTTGTCGTTTCTCCCATAATATCCTAATGAGGTCAACTGGCTTAATCACTGTCATTTGTAAGAAGGGAGCTGTAATCAAGATAAACATAGTATTCAAGATACTAGGGTCAACTTTCATGATTCAGAGGTTTCTGGTTCCTGTTTTCTTCTATCTGATGATAGGCCCCTGCTTCCCCTTGCACATCTCCAAAGAGAAATGGCAGATCAGCAACACTTATCTGAACCAGAATAATGAAAAGAACCAGATTTTAGATATGTCCATGCAAGAAGAAGTCCTAAACTAGTAAATCTTGCATTTGTTGGCATGGTGTAGACATATGATGAAATAAGTGAGACTTTTAGAACCAGGTTCTTAGCTAGCAACCATGTCATGCCTCCTTTGACAGAGAGGACTCTGGAGAGCACAAAGGGTGCAGGGGATGACTGGTGGTCAGAGCTGGGACTGCACTGCAGTCTCTGTCAACTGTCCACCCACACTCACTCTGCTGTGGTCCCGATGTTCTCACCCCACACAGCTACATTTCACATTTGTCATTTCCACTTTTATGATCTCTAGTCTTTCCCCACTCCAGATGAAGATCTCTATCATTTTTGATTGAAGACAGTGATTTCTCTCTGAATGTTTCATATTGTTAGTGCATAAGGCTAAAATGCAAACTGTTAGCTCTGCATGCACACTATAAAGCTCTGTTCTGCAAGGGAAAGTTCTAGTCTCCAAACACAGACCATACATCAAACACGGACCAAGGATCTCAGAAATACCTGGCCCTGGTTATAAGAGGGAAAGTGCTCATGGGTCAAAGTGAGTCCAACATCCCTCCTGGGAAAAGCCACCCAAAGCAGCCACCCTAAATACAGAAACATCTGCATTTTCATGTTGAAAGGAAAATACTTTAGAAGTTAAAACCTTGCCAAAGGCAGTGCCTAGCAACCCAGAGGCACACTCTAAAGGTTGATTAAATGAATGATAAATTCTCTAAGGAGATTTTTGAGGTAAGTATTCTTAGGAAGAGGAATTGGGCATGCTAATGAACCTAAAAGATGAATGGCTTATTTGGGAGCACTGTATAAACATCAATTTTTTAATAAAAGTATAATAAAGAGAGAAGATAGATAGCAGTGTCTCCAACCTGGAAATTGCAGAGATAAAGAAATGAAAAAAATTTTACTCTCCAATTTTACATTCAGTGAACTCTGTGCATCTGTCATTGTGTTATATTTCAAAGCTTTTTACTAAAGTTTGGGTTGATTGACTCTGGCTAGTGCTTGTGATATATATATATACCCTAATTTCATCACAAAGCCAGAGAGTTCTGAGAAGCATTCTCAGTGACCTTTAATCCCAGCTGTGAACTGGCAGCTTCAGTTTTAACACTGAACACTTTGATCTTGCTTTTACACACTAGGGAGGGGCACGTTCTGCTCTCTGCAGGCTGTGGGCCTTGCTTCAGGGCCTTCTGAGCAACCCAGGCCATCAGAAGCCCTGAGAATGAAGAGACACTCATGAATAGCAGATCTGAGGAGAACAAGATATGTCGCATCTGTTCTGGAAACTGCTAATTTCATTTTTCATATTCTACTATGACTATGGGGAAGACAGGGTAAACACGCATTTAAGAAAGAATGTAGTTTGCCAAAATATCTTGTGTCCCCACTAATTTCCAGATACAATCCAAACTTACTGGTAAGGTAGATAAGGTCCTCCATGATTTGAACTCAACCTTCCTTTTTAATTTACATTTTTTGTCAATCTGCACCTACTCCACCGGCCTCCGTGCACTACTAGTCCCTTCCCAAATGGATCATATTCTGTTTTGTCTTAGTGCCTTTGCCTATGCTATTTCCTGTGCCTGAAAGACCTTTTCTCCTTCTTTGTGATTTTGTGAACTCCTGTTCATCCTTCTAGACCCAGTTCAAATATTCCTCTATGAAGCTTTTCCTGACTCTCATGGGCAAAATTAATTCTTTTCTTTATTCTCCTTTGAGGTCTTGTGTATATGTGACCCTCTTAAAGTTGTTTATGTCTCCCCTCCATTTTCTGTCAGCTCCTGATCAATAGGAGTTATGTCTACTTATTGTTAGCCTAGCTCAGTCCTGTACCTAGCTTTAATTCTCTAACATATGTTGAGTGAATGAATGACCTAGGACTAGGTCTTGGAAGACTTTGAAAGCCCTGCCAAACAATTCAGTCTTAGCTGTCTTCAGTGGTGTCCACTGTGGGTTATTCAGAATGACCGATTGGGGTACAAGGAGAAAATATTAGAGCTCATTTCTATTAATGTTTGTCAAAAATTAATAATCAAAGTAAACTCTAATATTTCATATGGTTGATAGCACATTATTTAATTTATAAATGCACATTAAGATTAGGGTATGAATTAAAAATATAGTAGGCCACTGTTATAAGCAAAGAAAAGCCAGGGAAAACACATGAAGAAATGAAGATGTAGAATTGATCTTCTAGACTAGAATGGCACCACCGAACAATATGGAAACAATGACAGTGTCCATGCACGAGAGAGATGAGAGTAAAGTGTAGGGGTTATAGGGCTGGGAAAGAGAAAGAAGAAATACTTTCATTACCTTCAGTAGTTTCATTGCATCGGTGGGGTTGGGTGAACATATGTATATGGTCACCAGGAAGAGATAGAGGCCCAAAGAGAACCTAAGGTGCCATTCGAACCTGGAGAACAGGTGGCATTCAAGCATGAAGATAGAATACTTTACCCCAGGCTTAGATTCTACAAGTGATACTTTTTAAAATCCTTTACCCACTGCTTTAAAAGAGCAAGGAATTAAGGCTAATCACTGGGTCTGCCAGATCCCTGACGGGGCCTCTTAATAAAACTATTTATAGCCTCAGGTCCTTGCAGAGATGTTGCGCAGCTGCAGCGTGGGGTGGGTCGTCTGCCTCTGAGCCACTGCTGGGTGAGTGACCATCTTTTGGCTGCTTCCTGTTGGCTTAGGGAAGAACAGAAGAAGGTGGATTTGTTTGCTGATTGAGCAACCCGACATTGTCCTGCCCATGACTGACTCTCTCCCTTTAAACATTAACCATCTCTTAAAACATTTGTGTTTTGTGCCCAAGGTTAAGGGGGCCCCATGGTAAAGGGGAGAAGGGAGGAGAGGGAGGCGGGTCCCCACACGAACAGAGTGTCATTCCACAAAGGTTTGTGAATCTCTGAAGTTGCGCATGCAACACCCAAGACCCAGGGTTTGAGAACTGAGTGGAAAATGATTCCCTTCTCAGAGACTCACAGCTCAGCAGAGACAGACAAGGGAAGAGAAGTGAAGGGGCAGGATAAAACCTGCCCTGTTGCTGTAACTTCTGCTCTCTATTTCCCAGGGAGCGTTTAATGGGTAAGATGGAGAGATGAGATACCTAACAGTCTCCGAGTCTTTATCCCCATAAAAGTGGTTCTCAAACTTGAGTGAGCAGAATGTGACCTGGAAGAGTCATTTAAAATGCAGGTTTTGGTTCAGTACATCTGTTTCAGTGGCTCTGGCATGGGGTCCAGGGCTCTACATTAATCTAGCTCTTTAAGGGGACTCAGAATATGGTGATCTATGACCACAAGGGGGTGCTCTCCTGCCAGGGCAAAAACCCAGACCTGGAAATACTTGCTATGGAGCTAGTCCTTTAGGAGCTGGTGGAATTAGAAAGAAAATGAAAGAGGGAGCATGAGAGATATTTAAGTGCAGAAAACGGAAAAAGAAAACTCAGCATGTGTATGAGAGATAAGAGGAAAGTCTCTCTAAGAAATGAGCAAATATTCCAGAGGTCGTGGGGTCGCTCAACTGTCTGGTATCCTTGTGTTAGCCTTGATTTTTGGCCTTTATTGTAAACTTGGAGATTTCCTAAGCAAGCACAAAGCAGTGAACAGAGAGCAAACTCTGTGACAGCCTTGGGTATAAATAGCTCCGGTGTGACCCACTCCTTTCTTTGTCATACCTCTTGTCCTTCTAGGTCCCTCACTGTAGCACATTGCTGATTTTCAGGTAAAGCTGAATAAAGCCATCGGCAGTGAAAATGGAGGTGTTCTAAAAAGATGAACTGATTTTGGCAACTCCCCCGGTTCTTGGCAGCTCTGGCTGTACCTCCACACTCCACACTCCTTCAGGCTGGTCTGCTCCGGGCAGCATCTGCCTATGACCTAAGAAGCCTGTGGCGAACCAACTGTTACACATACATGAAGACTGAGCTCCAAAGGCGAGCAGTTTCCACTCAGGTCTACAGATCTTACTCCCCTTCCTAACTGATTCAAGATTGTTCCTTAAGTAGCTTGAAATCCAAATGTGAGCTCTGGTCTGACCCTGAGATCATTTGACTTTTCTCCAGGGTCAATGCCCTGGTTCAGCTGGCACCATGACAAAAGTGTGCTCTCCCCCAACTTGACCAATGGACATCTCTTCTCTCCTTTAAGCTCCTGCTCTGGTGCTTTCTCCCCTGTGAATTCTCCTTTAATCAGCCTCCTTGCCATTTGGAGTCATCCTCCCATGGATTCTTTGTTCATATGTGCCCCACCTCTTAGCTATGAGTTCCAGGGATCTAGTCCTACGGGATTCACTAAAGCATAATAATGGTTAGGAACTCATCTGACCTGAGTCAACTCTCAGCATTGCCACCTACCAGCCCTGTGACCTCAGACAAGTTACTTCATTGCTCTAAGTCTCCAATTCCTTTTTATAAAATGAGTGGTCATTCATAGTTACTGTTAAGGTTAAGTGAGCTAACGCTTCGGTCAGGGTCTGAAATTTGGTAGCCCTCAATAAATGCTCTCCTCATTATTTATCTTTATAAAGCTTACTGTATTTTAATCTCTATGGATATAGGACAGCGTAGATTTTCAATGATGTTTATTGAATAAGTGATTAAAGACATATATATGACCTTATCTCTGGATCTATTCATAACTACATTTCAAGGAGTGACAACTCAATGTACCTGTCTGATATCAACATTTTATGGTGCTTGATGTATCATTTTTTTAGAGAAGAATAATCTAAATAATCTCAGGCAGTTTCTCCTCCATTATTCTTTTGTGTCCTTTGCTGTGGGTAACTTTCTTTCTTCTGTTTCCATCTTCGCATTTATTGTCCTGCTTCTGAAGGAAGTGACAGAAATGGGGGGTATTTAAAAGTGTCTTAAAGAGTGACTGAATTCTCTAGAGGAAAATAGCTGCCAGGTTTTATTAAGGCTGTTAAAATGTTTGCATGCACCTCAGCTATCGATTTCCACCTAGGACAGTGAGATGGGAAGATCTAAATAAGCTCTGAAGTCCCTTTTAATTGCAATGGCCTTTGATCTCCTTTCGCACACAGCTGGATGGATATTTATACAAAAAAAAGTAGGCAACATTTTTGAACAAACATAATTTAAAGGCTGCTTCTGACCGCCTGATATGGATAATCTCAGAAAGCAAAGGTGCAACTACCCTGCTTGCCCTACGTGCTACTTGTGTTTGCTACTTGCCCAGAAATACTAGAGGTTGTTTGCATGGCTGAGTTATTTGCTTTAGGTCCCTTTGAGTTCAGGAATTCTAAGATAACAAAGGTGGACTGAGCTCAAAATGAACTAAGCTCTCCTTAGAGATCGTAATCAAATAATTGAAGGTTAAATATGAAGACGAAACACCATAAAAGTAGGTGAAACCCTGGGAACAAATAATTTATTAGCTTTCCTTCCCCTTCAGAAAAAGCTAACTATGAACTTTGTCTGCTCTGTGGAGACTGAAGTTAGGGAGCACCCCTCTGGCCAGTGCTCCCTGAACCAAAGAGCACCCGTCCTGTGGCAGTGCGGGAGGAGTTCCCCACCCCACCCATGTGGATCCTGGTGAAGCCTTTTGCGCTAGCTCATGTTCTCCCTCTCATCCAGTGCGCTCTGTTGCATCCATTCCTGTATGTGGCTTCTCATCTTCATTTCTCATTCTCCTTTTGAAAAACATTTTTCAAAAATCTTGTAGCGGCAGAGAGTAAGTTTTCCCTAGCTTTCTGGATTCTTTTTGGTTTGGTAGAACAATCAAATTAACACTAAGCATATTAGTAGGAATTTCCAATTACATGCATGTGGAGAATCTACATGAGTAAATGGGGGCAAAGTGAAGGTACATCTGCTGAGCCAAGGAGTGGGAGAGGGGCCTGGAGCTCCGAGGAGAGAGAATGGCAACTTACACTACAAGGAAAGAGCCACTCATATGATGCGACCAGATGCTATGTAATTCGGTATTTGTCCTGCCATATGGATAGGTTTCTTCGATATAGAGGTTATTTCTGACAAAAATCCTAATTTGTGGTAATACCCCAATTTTTTGTGTGTGTGTGTCTATTTTTTTAAATTTACATATATTTGACATCAATTGTAATCCCCATGCAAACCCCATCACCATATCACCAGTGCACCATCACCTCAATCCCCTGTGCTCCCGTCTGCCCTCCACCCTTCCCCTCTTTCCTCCCCACCAAGTGTCCCCAGTCTGTCTTTGTCTTTTCATTTTAGCTTTTGTTTCTTTCTTGTTTTTATTATTATTATTATTGTTCTTATTCCTTTCCTTGATCTTTATTTGGTTCCCTTATATTCCTCCTAGGGGAGGAACCATCTGGTATTTTTCTTTTGCCTTCTGACTTACTTCGCTGAGCATAATCCCTTCCAGTTCCATCCATGTTCCTCTGAATGCGTCTAGTTTTTCATTTCTGATTGCTGAGTAGTATTCCATCGTGTCTATGTACCACAGCTTCCCGATCCACTCATCTGCTTTTGGGCATTTAGGTTGTTTCCAGGTCTTACCTATTGTAAAGAGCGCTGCTATAAACATAGGGGTGCAGGTATTCTTTTGAATCAGTGTTTTTGTCTTTTGGGTATATTCCTAGGAGTGGGATTGCTGAACCATATGGAAGGTCCATTCTTAGTAGTTTGAGAAACCACCACACTGCTTTCCATAATGGCTGGACCATCTTGTATTCCCACCAGCAGTGTAAGAGAGTTCCTTTTTCTCCACATCTTCGCCAACATTTGTTGTTGCTGCTTTTTTGGATATGTGCCGTTCTCACTGGTGTGAGGTGAATACCCCAACTTTTAAAGGAGTCAAAATTTCTCGTGAGCTTGCTAGGCCCCCATTGACCTTCACTTGGTATAACCTAGATGGCAAAGTGATACTCTTGGGAAATCCTGTCCTGGATATCTTGGGGATATCCATCCACCTCATATACAACCTTTTGCTTCCAGAGATTGTGATGGGAACATAGATCCAGATCTATCCCACGAACTCAGTGTGACCAGTGCCAGTTCTGACTTCTCATCACTCTCTACTGATCTCTGGTTATCCGTATGATTTCCTGTCTCAACACCAAATCCAGAGATCCCTCAGTGAAAGAACATGCCTAAATCATCCATTCAATAACTGTTACTTCACCATCACGTCTGTGCCATCAGGCTCTGTGAGAGCTCCGTGGGTATGAGGATGAAAGGATAGACCCTGCTTTCAGGAAGCTGCAAGAAGACAGACAAACAATTCCAAAATGATCAGAGCATCTACAATTAGGTACAGAGTACCAAGGGACCCAGGAAGAAGTGACTAGCTCTGTCTTAAGATACCAGGAAAGGTTTTACAGGCAGGGAAAGGAAAGGACAGCCAGGAACAGAATGCAGAATGTGAATGTTGAGAGACCAGCGGTTGAGAGAAGCATGGCCTACTCAGGAAATGTGGAGGGGACAGCCGAAACACAGTGCATAGGGCTGGAAAGTGATCAGAGAACCCGTGGGAAGTTGGGTCGCTATGAAACATAAAGAGAAGCAGAGGTATTTGGTCTTGATCCTGTTGGTAATGGTACAATCATCCAATAACTCAGCAAAGAGCTGAAAAATAATATGACTTTTAGGTCTTCCAATGTAAGACTACCTGATCGGCCAGCATCCTAGGGTCAGTAGTCAAATAATTGGACACTAAACTTAAGGAGGAATCAGTGGGGGAAACAGCCTCAAAGCAGACCGTGGGTGTATTCCTGACAGTGGAAGCTGCTGTTGAAAGTAGGGATCTAATTACCCCAAATCTTCAGCTTACTGAAACCAAGTGACTTCATCCCTCCATGAACCAAACTTGTTTCGTTGCACTCTTAGCATGGCACCAGCTCATTCTCCTACATGACTTCACTGTATTACAGCAAGAGATATTAAATGATAGGATTTCTTTCAAAATGCTTTGTAACACCCAGTTTGCCATAGGAATACAATGGTAGTTGGTATTGCCTTTTTCATGGGCACGCTCAGAGATTCCAGCCAGGATACACACCTACTCAGATAACCTCCTTGGAGAAAGCTGCTCCTTTCAACTTAAAAGGCAACATAAAACAGAAACTGGACAGTGAGAGGGGAGGGGCCCAGGCAATCCTGTCAGTCAAATTTGGTGATCATTCATATTATTATTCTTGCTCTTCAGAAGAATAACCCTAAGGCAGTGAAACAAAAACCTGTTCTGTAGATCTGTAACTTTTTGGCATGTTCACTGGGGTTAATTAAACAGGTTTCTTGAACAGTAGGACTTCTCTGAGTCTTTAAAATGCTAATGAGAATTTGAATTCAAAGGAGGGTTGTATTTAGCCTCTCGGGTTTATTTGAGCACAAAACCCCCTCCTATTTCTCTGTCCACTCTGCCTGTTGACAATAACACCCTCAAGGATATAGAAGTCCATTCTCTGTACATTCTACAATTCAAGAGGGAAATGCCAGGTTCTGGGGTGGGGGACCTGGAAGCAATCAGTGAGGCAGAATGTAACGGAAGAAGCAGTCACATGGGCTTCCAGCCATCCAGGGTCATCAGCTTCCCTTCTGATGCTGATTGAGTCCACCCTACACCTTTAATCTGACATGGGGAGCTTCTGCTGTCCTTTGCTAAGACCTGTGCTGCTTCCCATCTGTCTCATTCACCCCACAGGACCTTGTTACCTGCAGCTTGTACCAAAGGCTAGGCTCTGACTCCTGATTCTCCTTTCCTTGATATTTTCAGCCCTAACTTGTTACAAAAAGTCAGTAAGAAAGACCCAAGACTGATTGCTGAGTAGTATTCCATCGTGTATATGTACCACAGCTTCCCGATCCACTCATCTGTTTTTGGGCATTTAGGTTGTTTCCAGGTCTTCCCTAT
>JAGFMF010011929.1:1527964-1594607 GCA_019455555.1 Galemys pyrenaicus | reverse complement strand
AGAGTGCTGCTATAAACATAGGGGTGCAGGTATTCTTTTGAATCAGTGTATTTGTGTCTTTTGGGTATATTCCTAGGAGTGGGATTGCTGGATCATACATATCATTTCATTACTGTAACATTGGCTTATGAAACAATACTGCCTTTCTGTACATTTTTAAGTTGCTATTTAGTTGTTGTTGTTGTTGGGTTTTTGTTGTTTGTTTTGGTAGGAGAGGATTATCTTAGGAAGCTTTTTATTTTGTATTCTACCCATAGCTAGTAATTATTTTCATTAATTTTTGTATGTGCTTTCTAGGTTTGATCTGCCTCTTTAGTCTTTGTGTATTGTCTTGGTTGTCTTCACCTCTGATGCCTTGGTTTCCTTTACTTGGTGGCAGGGAGACTCCAATTTGTTTGGGCCTTCATGTTTAGTATTAATGACATGATTTTTCCTTGGGATGATTTTTTTCAGAATCTCACACAGAAAGCAGCAGTTCCCATGGTGTCTTTCTTCTTCCCATTCTATCCTTCTACTCTCATCTAATTGATCTTCTCAGTTCTAATTCAGCAATTCTTATGTGACTCTCTCTTCCTCCCTTTATCAATGTGATTCTCGTCCTCTCTTTTCTAAATATCTGAATAATTTTCTTGGTGGTCTTCCCAAAAAAAACCCTTCCCCTGCTCTAAATCCACCCTCAGTTTTAACAAAGAATTGTTCAGCAGAGAACACTCCCCACCCATCTAACCCCACTGCCGGTGTCTGTTCTCAGAACCTTGGAAGTAGGGTGAGGTGCAGCCATGGGCAGCAGCGAGGACTTCACCAGCAGGAGGTATCGTTAAGGATCTAAACCAAGTGATTCTTTCTGCTCACTCACCTGCTCACCCAAAACTCTAAGGCCCTTTTACCAAGGATTCATGTCTCTGTGGTTCTGGGCATTTCTCTGGGTTCTCACTCTGACCTGCTTTCCTCAGTTATACGTGATGCTTGTAAGGACAAGATCTTCCCACTCTGCTTGTCCTCAGATGAGTGGTGGCCCAGGTAGAATTCCTGATGTGTTTTGGAGACCCCATCTTGGCTAATCCTTGGTTTCATAGCCTATAAACCACTGGCAAACCCTACAGGTGACAGATGCTGCAAACCAGCCCGGGTGCAGTCTCGCACCCTTCCACCAGTAAAGCAGGAGGAGGAGGTCTTCAAATAAGAACATCAGTGGCAATGCTAAAGACTATTAGGTTTGAGAGGTGAAATTCACTGGCAACCTTTTGGAGTTCATAACCAACATTTCTAGTTTGTTCATTCATTTTTCGAGTAGCTACAAAGTGCCAGCTATACTGTACACACAGAGGATCTAACATAGTGGTTGTCAGTCTAGGTCCCTGCTCATGGGATCTCTGTTCCAGCAATGGAGGGACAAAGACAATGTATGTGTCAACTCATATATATCGATACCATTAATAATCGTCAGTGGGTTTAAAAGTTTAAAGTTAAACTGTAAAATATGTAAATGACTGAGTGGGGAGAGCTATTATAGACAAAATGCTTAGGTTATTAACCTCTGAGAAATGATGTTTAGCATGAATGATAAGAAGTCATATTTTAGTGAATAGAATGTATGGAGTAGAGAGCCCAGCAAAAGTGCAAAGTCTGAAATTGTGAGTGAACTTGGCTGAGTCACAGCATCAGAAAGCAGAAAAATGGGGCCAAAGTTAAGAAACAAAGAAGTAAGTGAGGCGAGACAAAGTCAAACAGGAAGACACAGATGGGACCCTATAAACCTTGGTTAGTTTGGGCATGATGTTTGCATTTCCCTTTAAAAGTAGTAGGAAGTCATGCTCTGCCCAAACCAGGAGAAGAGACCATGGTGACCAAGCCTCAGGCTGGGCTTCTTCCAATCATTCAAGCACAGTAAAGATGGGCCCCAAGGGAGCAAGTGACTGATGAGCTTCTTAGATGCCCACAGCCTGAGGCTATCTTGAAAGGACACAACTCCTAGAACGAAAGAGTTCAAAGAAGGAGATTGAAATGGATCCAAGAAAGAGTAAGCAGAGTCCTCATGTTCTCTAAATAATTGTTCCTATGAAGGAAAGGGATAGGGAGGAAGGGAAAGGACCCCAGGATTCAGGGCTGAAGATGTGAGCTCTGACGGTGCTATTGCAGCCTCCAGTTAGATGCAGGGTTATGGCTTGCAACCACAGAGCCATGTTTGGGAAGCATTTATAATCATACTCAACCCTAGCAGCCCTTGACATACCATAGTAGTCCATTCTCAGCTCGCTCGCCTGCACAGTGGTTACCCTGGCAGCATGCACAGTCTGTAAAAACACATGCAAAAATGGCACCCTGATATTTATGCAGGGTGGGCCCCAGAAGGACCCAATATGCAAATAGTATAAACCCCAACTTCAGGTAAAATGGCCCCCTTGACCTTTTTAATGGCCTAATAAGCAGATCTCCCTCGAGAAGAGACCCTCCTTTCATGATTGTTCTTTTTCTTACATGGTAGTTTTACCTTTGCTAATATGGAATGGTTAAAAAAAAAATAGAGGAAAAGCAACCCTTCCAAATAGAAGGTACTTTGACAGTGCTAAGACTGCTCCGTTCTCTGACAAGCCCTGCTGCCTTGGCCAACAGTGAGGCTTTGGAATAAAATTAGGACTGTATGAAGGATGAATGGGTCCAGTCTGTCTCCTGCAGAGCTCCACGGTGCGGATGGGGCCAGAGTCGTCACTTGGTTCATAAGTTTTAATAGAGCGTCTTTCATTCAAAGATCCCAGGACACTTCTCAGCTGCTAAAATGATCCTAAGCAAATATTTGTAGTCACACAGTACATGTGGGAATATGGAGGCACAGAGAAGAAAAAGGAACTGACCAAAGACCCCAAGAGTCGACCGTGGAGGTGGGAGGAGAAACAGGACCCAGGGCAGCTCAGAGCTCTGCCTGCAGGGTCGGCCTGAGAAAGGACCAGCAGGATGAGTTATAATCAAAGAAATTTGGGGGTCCACCAGAGCAACTGTTTGTGAGCCTGCTGCTTCCTAATCCGATGCCACACAGGCGTATGTGCTGGTGACGTGGTGACCTGCAGCTCTAAGTGGTTGGGAGCTTTCATAATTAAGGCCCTCTAATTAGATTGGCAGTGTCTGTCAGGGTGAGCATATGCAGTAGGGTGTTTTCTGTGTTCCTGACAAATTCACTTTAAAGCTTCAATTAAACCCGTTTCCCGTGTGCTGGAGCCAGAAAGGCCAACGTGCAAAACGTGTCGCCAAGATAGGGCTGAACACAGCACAATCCACCTGCATCAGCTGGGGCTGGTGTCTGAGTCGGCGGCCCACCATGAAGATTAAAGCACACCATGTCTGGATGTTTGCATCTTCCCAAAATTCATGTTGAAATCTTAACCCTCAAAGAAAATGGTATTAGTTGGGGGTGAGGGGCCTTTGGGAAGGACTTAAGTTATGAGGGTGGCAGCCCCATGAACAGGATTAGTGCTTTTATAAGAGACCCCACAGAGCTCCCCAGTCCCTTCCGCCATGCAGGATACCACAGGAAGCCCAAGCCTGGAAGAGGGCCCTTCCCGACCCTGCTGGCACCTTGGTCTCAGACTTCCAGTCTTCAGAACTGTGAGCAGTCAATTCTGCTGTTTACAAGCCACTGGTCTGTGGTATTTTGTTATAGCAGCCCGAACAGGCTAAGACAAAGAGCATACTTTGATATGGTCTCGTGGGACAGGCACTGCCCATTCTTATGGCTGCTGACCTTCAGTACACAAAGCTGGACTCAGTGTGCAGTCACAGCCGATGGTCCTCATACCTTGTCCCCCAGTTGGCCTCACTGGAGCTCATTAGCTGAATGACAGACGAGGCATAGGAAAGGATTTGGGAGACAGCTTAGGAAGGAGAGAAAATAACATGCCCCAAGACACGGGATGGTCGGTACCAACAGCAGTTCCTACCCCATTTGATACTTAGGGATTGTTTTGCAGTTTTCCTAGATGCCAGGCCCTTCAGAGCCCATAGACAAACCTCAGTGTGGCAGTGGCGAGGTCAGGGGCTACACTGGCACTACAGAGTAGTAGTTTCCAATTCAAATTCCATGTCACATCTTCTTTTCTGGGCACAAATAGTAAGTATTGGTGACTTATGAACTAAGAAGATGCTAGAGTAAAGCACTAAGAGCAAAGCCAGGTCGGCACTGAGAACTCAGTAAGTGTCAGTTAGCATTATATTACTTTTTAACAGACTGAGGGTACCTTAGAATTTAGCAGGTTTCTAGTTCCTCTTCAGTGCAGATCTAATTCACTCTTGGATCCAGTTTAACTTGGGAGTTACCGAAGACTCAATTTCCAAACTGAAGGGTTCAGACCAAATGACCACCTTTGTTGACTGATGCCACAGAAGCCCAGCTGTGCTAAGTCCCCTCATTCCTGACACTTTACTGAGCATCTGCCAAGGCATGTGAACCTGAGAGACAGGTCAAATTTTCTTATGTGGAGCTACTCCCCCTTGGAGCCCTATCTGTTAGATCCACCTGGAATCTATGACCGCAGAAATCCCCAGGCCAGGGCCATGAGGGAGAGGCAGCCTCCTGCCATCCATCAGTCAGCAGGCTTGCAGTGTATTCAGGAGCAAGCGCCAGCTCAGGCAGGGATACCCACAGGCTTGTGCCCAGTGAGAAGGTGCTAAGAAGGGAAGAAGAGGAGGCGGTGGACCCCAGTAGTAGGATTTGTCTGATCAGATTGTGGGCACTGGAAAAGCATTTTGTGTACTATAAAGGGTCACCCAAATGTTAAGGGTGTTATTATGTCATTATTGATGCTTTTTATACAATAGCCAGTTGTTCGGTATCCATGTAGCTGGTAACAGAGGAGAAGGAGCAGAGACCTGGGTTGGCACCACCTCTGTCGTTGCATACGTGTGGCCTCAGACAAATGCCATGGACTTTCAGAGCCCAAATTCTCTATCTGGGAATCCAAAGAAGGTAGGTGCTTTTAATGAACTGAAACTGATGACATAAAGGGCCTAGCCATAGTGGACAGCGTCAACTGAGTCGGCTGTTCCCTATGCTATGGTGAAGACACAGGCTTCTTTTTTATTTTTTTATTTACTTTTTTAAAGATTTATTTATTTGTGCATACAAACACTGGGGTACAGGCCAGAGGTGTGGGGGGTGCGTGAGAGGATTCACCACAGAAAACGGCAGCAGAACAGGCAGATCAACTGAAGTACACTGCTGAGGGGAGCAGCGGGCACAGCAGGAGAGGTCTGCCGCGCCATGTGGGTCCCCTCCCTGGCTGGCAGCAGGGATTGAACTTGTGCTCCAGTGGCTGCAGTTTGCTTCATAGTGCGTTGCTTAACCCACTACACCACCAGGGAGGCCCACTTCTTTTTTATTTTACATGGAAATCCAACTTCATAAAACTAGAAAACAAGACTGTGGCCCCAGGGAAGACTTCACTGGTGATTTTCATAACTTCTCCCTTTAAAAATCATGCTGAGAGGGAATATGTATTTCAGTGTGTGTCGGTCTTTAGCAGCAGTTGCTTACAAACAGTGGACTCTGGGAACATTTTCAAAATGCCGATCTCCTTTATAGCCCTGGGTTCTGTCTCCATGGACCTCCAGGTGTGTGTTGAAAGCACAGAAGAAGCTGGCCAAGGAGACCTTGGCTTGAGGAGATTTAATACCAGGCTTCCTGAGTGGGCATCCCGAGGTGACCAGAGACAAGGAAGGCAACCCCCCAAGGGCCAGGGAATGAGGACAGGTGTCTGGGTACCGTGGGATCACCCCTCTCAACTATGCCTGACATAGACAGCACTGCGCACAGCCTCCCAGCGGTCCCTGTGAGCCGTTTCCAAGCTTCCTCAGCGAGGGAGGTTGGTCTAGGAGCTTCTGAGAAGCTCTGTTTGCAAAATTTCCTCTACCCTGATGGCACAGGTCAGGCATTCGTCGGAGGCGGGGATGGGGGCTTATAGAGAGGGCATGCATTTGTTATTCCCCATGAATTTAAATGGCACCTCCCTATGCCCTGACCTTCTTCCATCCTGCTTCAGTTGTACTAACACCACCACCTCATGGACAGAGTTACTCACTACAGATGGTGAGTGTGTGTGTGTGTGTGTGTGTGTGTTTCCCAATCAGTACTCTTCAGAGAAGTGAGCTAGGCCTGTGGGAATGAGAAGAAGGAAACACAGTCCAAGAAAAATATTCACAGACTGTGTGAACAAATTAGATAGATAGTCTCAGAGATTATGTTTCTCTCTTTACATACACAGGCTATTTATATATGAAAAATGTATGTGATATGAGCTATATGTACATACATATATATGAGATTAGTGTGTTTGTGTGTATATGTGACTCAGTTCCAGGTAGTCTATATTTAAAACATTTATTATTTACTTAAATACGTATTTTGATACATCTTATTAATTTTTATGTATTTAAATATTATATGGTTATTCCTGGGCCATCTGTGGTCAACCCCTTTCTCTCTTTCACATCTTGGCTACATTATTATTTCTTCCTTTTCCTGCTGAATATTTTATTTTATTTATATGTATTTTATATCATTGTTCATTTTTGTTCAATGTTTGGTTTCTCCTCTCAGGTATAGTCCCCATAAAACTCCCGCCACCAAGTCACCCATGAACTATCACCATAGTCCCGTGTGCTCTTCCCGCCCCTATTTTAGTTTCTTTCCCTCATCCTGCCCTGCAGAATGTCTCAGGTTTATAATTGCCTGCTAGTTTTCTTTTTTTTCTTCCCTGATCTCTGACTTGGTTCCCCTACATTCCTCCTGTAAGTAAAACCATCCTATATTTTTCTTTTTCCTTCTGACTTATTTCACTGAGCATAATCCCTTCCAGCTCCATCCATGTTGCTGAGAATGGCATGAGTTCACCTTTTTTGATTGTTGAATGCTATTTCATTGTGTGTATACCACATCTTAATCCAGTCATATCTTTTGGGGCATTAGGATTGTTTCTATATCTTACCTATTGTAAATAGTATTGCAACAAACATAGGCACACAGGCTTCCTTTCAAATTAGTGTTTTTGTGTTCTTTGGGTACATTCCTATGTGTGGAATTGTGGGGTGACATGGTAGCTCCATTTTTAGTAATTTGGGGACCCTCCATACAGCTTTTCATAGAAGTGGGACCATTCCTTTTTCGTCATGTCCCCTGAACGTATATTTTAATTTATTTCATTGGGGTAAAAATTATTCAGCCTCTGGGTCTCAGGATGAACTATCATTTTTTCAAAAAGCTTAGTAGTGGTCAATACTAGCAGATATAGAGTGCTTAGCTGGTGGCACATGCTGGCACTTAATCAGCAGTCTGAGTGGAGGGGGCAGGCATGGTGGTGGCCAGGCTGTGACTGCTCTTGTGGAGCTAGCAATGTAGGAAGCACCATGTTGCCCAAGGCCAGTGACATTCAGGAACACCCAAAGCCCTTGCCCTTTGGGAGTGGCCTGGCTAACATCTCTGACCTCTTGCTTCTCAGTGAGTGAGCAAAGGAATCAGAGCCTGAGACCTGGTTCCCTGGGCTTCTCTAGTGCAGGTACATCTATGGCTTTGAAAAAACACACAGAAGATGGAAAATCAAAGCCCCTTTTTTAAAGGCCAGTTTCTTCTAAAGGAATTGAGTAAAACTGAAGGCGGGGTTGGATGTCTAGAGAGAATCCTTTCCCTTATTCTGGCCCTCTGCACCTGGGAGAGCTTGCAGATTCTGTACATAGTGCTTTATTACAGTAATGAGAACAAATACTAGGGACCCCTTTCTCTTACTCTTACTTACCAGTCTGCAGCAGTGAGCTCGGAGAAGAGCTTCGAGGGTAGGACATAGTGAAAAAAATTTGATTCGGTTTCCAGTCCTCTCAGTTTAGTTAGAAAATGAGAAGTTACCAGCCGAACACCATGTGTAATTTCCTAACCATCTGAGAGGCAGGAATGGAACATAGAACACACACTCCAGGGTCCACGGTATAGGTGAGCTTGGGTAAGGTGATGACTTGGTTTCCCTCTCTGTCCAGTGAGGCATTCATCTCAGTGATCCTCAAATTCCCTTTCAGGGTTCACACTTTCTAACCTTCAGTGAAAAAGTATGAAAGATTTAAGTTAACTGATGATAGTGATAATCCTACTAGAATTGTTAGAACAATGACAGAGAATCACAACCAGCGAGACTCAAGAAAGCATTCATATTTGATTTAGAAATGCAAAGGGGACATCTTATGTGGTTTATTAAAACATTGACTGTTCTGTAGAGAGCTAAGTATGTCTGGGTGATTCGTGATTAATGCTAATCATAGTTGGCCTTCTATGACCTCTAGTAGTCAGGTGGGGGAGATCAGAATACGTGCCTGAGTGAAGAGGGGTCATTCCCTGGTTTTGTTAGGGGGAAAGGTAGTCCTGAATGGATTACACAGATAGGTGTGTGGACTCCAACCCCCACTCCAGATCATCAGTGTTCCAGAACCACAAATCCGATAAGATGATTATCGAAGAGTGGATCACTGGGACCTGAGGGTGGAGTTAAGTAGCCAGGCTGGCTATAAAACCAGAGGTGAGCCTTGGGCTCACTCTCTTACTGAGGAGCCATCTCTCTTCCTTTGGAGCCATCTCTCTCGACTCGGAGTCAGCTCTCAACGTGCCATTGCTTAGAAGATCTGGTGGGATATTTATGGATTTGTATCCCTCTCTTTCCCTTGGTATTATTACTATTTTATTCCCCTTCTTTCGTAAAATAAAACCTGTTAATAACTTTTGTCACGTGTACCTGAAGCTGGGACTTACTATAAAAGTCTTCTGAGCGCGTGGGTGGAGGACCCAGTGAGGGGAACCATTTTATATTAGGGTTGCCCTGTAACAGTTCAACACTACTGATACCAGCCTTAACTCTGAGAAAGCAGATCAAATTAGTGTACACCCACTCACAGCACATTTTAAAATGCAGATTTTGATTCAGTAGGTCTGGAGCAGAGCCCTGCCTCTGTATTTTGAATCTGTTCTCAGGGAAAGTCATATATGTGTATATAGAAAAATAGGTTCCCCGCAGGGTTTGCTGCTGGGTGTTGAAAGAGAGGTGCAGCTTTTAAATGCTATTGGGGGTACCCCACATGATAAGGGAGGAGCACAGCTTTCTCAGTTTGGCAGAGAAAGGTCAAACCAGTGTGAATCAGAATATTTCTGGGGTCAAAATGCTTGTGGATAATAGGGAATTGACTATTAGGGGAAATGGAGGAGAAAAAAAGTTTTCTAGGCATCAGGAGTCAGGTGTGTTGAGGACCTCAGTGCTATTAACATGCAGTGATGATTCTAAACACAGGCACCATGATCTCAAGGCCCTGGCCTCTCCATCCTTCGAATTGAGGTTTGCCTCTGACTTAATGGAACAATTTTTTTCTGGTGCCACAACAGCCATTTCATTCCAAGATGGATTACAATGTAAACTGATCTTTTTCCATTTCATGTCCCAAACCTCAGCACAATTAGTTTCTAAATAAATGCCAATGGCTTCCGTGGGAGGCTCTGAATGTGAGGGAAAGTCCTCGAGGCTGCTCTCCTGAAGGCCCCCGTTCTTCAGGCTGTACCCCTGGTACGTGGACACCCAGAATTTGCTAGGGCATCAACCCCGATGAACATTTTTGAAAGACAGAAAGAAAATTAGTGGGTATTAAAAATCAACACTTTAAAAAAATCATTTAACTGTGGTAACATTAGGGTTCTCTCCATCACGTATCACCACATTTTAAGGCACACAGAGATCACCCCTGCCCAGTGTTCATGCTTCCATGAGCTCATGATCTTTGTGTCTTGACAGACTCCAATCATATGTAGAGATGACTCCCCACCGGGCCCCACCCTGCAGTCTAAGTGAGGACAGATGGATGGGTTGAATTCTGTCCAGCATCTTCCCCCCTC
Source organism: Galemys pyrenaicus (assembly GCA_019455555.1). NCBI lineage: Eukaryota > Metazoa > Chordata > Mammalia > Eulipotyphla > Talpidae > Galemys > Galemys pyrenaicus. The sequence goes on along the minus strand of JAGFMF010011929.1, from coordinate 1,584,703 downwards.
AAAAAATTTCATATATACAAGTCTTAATAATGTCCAATCCCTCCAAATGTGAACTTGTTTATGGTCACTGAAGATGGAATTATTTAAGATGAGGTCACACTGGAGAAGGGCATGCCCTGTTGTAATATGACTGTGACCTTCTACAAAGGGCAGATTTGTACATACACATCCAAAGGGAGAATGCTACGTGACCATGAAGGCAGTCATTATGGTGATGTATCGTCTATGAGCCAAGGAACACCTAAGATTGATGGAGACCCAGCCGAAATTAGAGAGGAGCATGGAACACATTTTCCCTCACAGTCTGCCCAAAGATCTAGCCCCACAGACACCTTCATCTCAAACTTTCAGTCTCTAGAAATTTGAGGCAATATGTTGCTCAGTTGGTGGTATTTTGTTATGGCAGTTCTAGGATATTAATACAGCTGACTGGTAATTCAATTATATATCAATAAAATTAAGTAGGTGTGTGTATGACCTTGGAAAAATCTTTTAACCTCTGTAAAACTGGAGCTAGTGCTTAATGAAATCCCTTGCAGCTCAAGCAGTCTATGATGTTCTGAGATTCTGATATATTGATCAATCTAATTCCACACTGTGGGTAAGACCTGGCAAGTAAGCTGAAAAACACCAGCCACACCCAAGAGAGGGAAAACACAAATGCAGGAGATGGAGCTCAACCAGCCAAGTAACCAAACAGCAACTTAACCCCATGGGGACCTCAGATGCCGAACAGAGACTGGACCAAGTCTGGGCGAGGGGGGCCCTTGCAGCAGAAGTCAGTCTCTGAAGAAAGCTTGGATGACCTAGGTAGAATTGATAGTGGCATCAGGCTCCTCCTGCCAACAGTTTCTGGAAGCAACAATTAGAGTGGGGCTAAAAGGGATTGCCAGAGTATCTGTCCCCCAGAGTCAGCAAAGGAGGATCAGTTCACAATCTAAAGTCATGACTTCTGAAGGAGATCTTTGGTAAGTTGGTAGGTAAGAATCCAGCTGTGATAATTTGGGTGTGAAAGGAAATGTGATCTCATGTTCTAATCACTGGCAGGTGGCCTGTAGGCATTTAGGCTACAAGTTCATCTGTGAACAGGTCAGGGGAGGGCACATTCCTTGCTGCTAGTATTTTCCCTGGGTGGTGCTCTGCACAACATAAATCCTCAATACATTGCATGAAAGAAGGACAGTGAGTAGGAATTTGCTCCAGGAATGGGAAGAACAATTAGCCAATTCAGTAATTAGAATCATGTTACCCTTTCAGATCCAACTTCAATTAGCTGTTTATTTGAATTAACTTTTAGGTCATCATTATATTGATTTATATTACTTAGTGTTTCTGGGTGAAGGATAATGTGTGTGACTACACGGTTCACTTAGCAATTCAAGATTTTGAATTCAAATGGTGGCGATTAGATTTCCCATGTTATCAGCCTATAAATATTAACCAGTTTTCTGGTGTATGAAAAGCACTGTGCTGGACATTTGTAATCCAAGTGCAGGTCACAAGTGTCCAGTGAGTAGTCTTAAAAACAATACAATAATCCCATGTGCACTGAACAGCCCCTGTTTCTTCCTCTATTTTTGTACTTGTGCTTTTTCCTCATGCAGAAAAACCCCACTTTTCAAAATGCTTCTCATCCTTCAAGGCCTGTCTCAAGTGACTTCATCTTCCAGATTGCTGAATGGGAATGTTCCTTCCTTTGCATGCATGGAACTCGTTACAGTCTCCTCCAGAACTTGCATTCTATCTGCTAATAGCTATTTATCTTATCCCTCTTCCTAAGCTGTATGTTCCCTGATGTAGCAGGTTGAAGACTGTCCCCTAAAAGTTCACATCTACCTGGAACCTCAGGTGGAAATAGGCTCTTTGCTGATATAATTAATTAAGGACCTGGAAATGAGACTTTCCTGGATTTAGGTTTGGCTGTAAATCTAATGATTAATGAATTTAAAATAGAAAGGGAAGGGACATTTGGACACAGCAACATAGAGAGAAGGTCAACTGAAGAGGAAGATAATTAGGTTCCCACAAGCCAAGGAGTACCAGGAGTACCTGAGGCCAGAATGGAGTTCCCCAAGGACCTTTAGAGGGTACCTGGACCTCCTGACATCTCAATTTCTGATTTTTGGCCTCCAGAACTGTGAGAGAACAAATTTCTGTTATTTTGTCACCCTCTCTGTGGTAATTTGTAATGTCAGCTTGAGGGCATGAATACATCTGAGTATAACTTATGATTTACCTTTGTAGCCCCTCAAACTTGCTCATAAGCATTTGTGAAAATACTACACTTGCAAGTCATTAATCTAAGCTTTGTGTGTGTGAGTGTGTGTGTGCCTTTTGCCATTGTGGCTAAAGAACAATGTATTCATTTTTTTAAAAGCACCAAGGACCATGCAAAGTCAAATTTCATAAATGATTTTGTTTTCTTGAGGTGTGTGCCCGCATTTTGTGTGGGAAGGCCCCCAACAGGACTGCTGGGTTCTGGGTCAGAATGCCTGGATTTGCTGTTGCAGGGAGCAAACATCAGAGGCCCTGCTGCAGGAGGGATCCCCAAACTCTCAGGGACAGCAACTCCAGGAGAATGTAGTCCCACTCTCTGGGCCCTGAATGATGCAGAAAATTCTAGTGTCTGTATGCCTCACTGGCCCCTTGAAGGGCCTGGCACTCCTTGGCTTGTGGGAGCCTAATACTCTTTCTTCCCTTTCAGTTGACCTTCTCTCCATGTTGCATGGGTTTCCCAAGATCCACATAAAGAGCACCTAGGAATTTGAAGGCAGAAATGACCTTATGTCCAGGTAGACTGGACTTTGTCATCATCTAAGAGTATCAATCTAAGAGGTGTCAGCAGTGGGCACAAGTTTGGAAGGTCGGGACTAGATACTTATTTTGGAGAACTAAGCATCGACTCTCTACTCTACCTATTTTAATACACAAGCACCATTGGGAAATCTGCTGAGAAACTCATGTCAAGTGGCTCTTGATTTTTATCAAATACAAGTGGTAATAGCTACCATATATGGAGTGCACCCACCCCTGCCCCCTTGCCAAGAACTGATTACTTACTTACCCATCACCTTCTTGTGCAACCCTATAAGTAGGTATTTAAATCCTTGATGAGGAAACATGAACCTCGCTTACACAGCAAGTCATTTGTGCTGGGTCTCAAGCGCCATCCTTCTGCCTTCAAAGGAGACTTTCATTCAAACACAAGCTCAGCAAGAAGGCAGCAGTGCTGCAGGGCACCACACAGTATTTCAGTATTTGCCCAGATGGCTCCTAGAACCGACTGCAAATCCAAGCTACAGTTGCTTTTCAAAGGGCCACTCTATCCATTATGGGGACCTAAGGCACAGGAGAGAAAAAGGGAAGGCAAGGGAGAGAACAGCTGATCGAGACTGGGGTGACCATTTCTTCTCATCTGTCCTGAGGGGCATAAGGTTGTTTAACGCAGAGTTAGTTTAGGAATTCCTCGGTAGCTAAATGCTTTGACTAAGCCAGACCCCAGGAACCTGGAACCTTTGTTTTCTGTACTGAGAACGCTTTACACATCTTAGCTTTTTGCACTGTAACAAAAGTGACTCTACCCTACTTCACTTTGTTGAGTCTTTCCCAGATGTGCCAGTCGATCCAGATTACACAGTCTTGTACTCTGGGGATTAAATTCTCAGATGGAGGGGTATATCAGATTTCATATTTAGAGAGGACACAGTGAGACCAGTTACATATTTCTAAAGCTTTCTGCCCTTGTCATGCTCTTTCCCACTTGTACCTGTGTGTGATGGCTTCAAGGTTGTTATTTTATTATTAGTTACAAGCCATGGGCAAATCGCTGTTTTAACTGATATTGCTTATAAATGATTGCATCAATGGCTCTGCAATTCCACAGCAATGGCTTTCCCCCAGTTCTTCAAGAATTTAAAAGAAAAAAAGCCCAGTCAAGTTTCATTCCAGAACCTGCCAGCACAAGGCTGTTCTTTTGACTTCTTGCCTCAGTAGCATTTCCTGAAGTTGCAAGTTATTTAATGCTTACATGGTGATATCAGATCTTTCTATTGTCCCCCAATGGCCACTGAAATTCTCTCATTCAAACACCAGCTAGATTGAAGGCAGTCACGCTGCAGGGCACCACACAGCTGTGCTTTTTAGTATGTGCCCAGATGGCTTCCTAGGGTAACAGCAATCTCCAAAGCTCTATATTTTGAGTAAGCAAACTATTTCTGCCACAAATGGCTCTGAGAGCTGTGGCCCTATAACTTACTCTAGAGCGGCATCTCCTTTCTCAGCCTGGGTATCCCACTGTGGGCACACACACCAGCATGAACAGCTGGTGGCTTTGTTGGCAAGGTCAAGGCCGTTGTTCAAGGGTTGGATAGAAACAAAGCCCAAGATGCCATTTAGGAAGCTGCCTGTGGCTCTCCAGCCAGTGACGTGTAGCTCCCTGGCCAACTGGATTCCATGGGTAGATCTGGGTCCCTTAACCACTCCCTTCTGTCCTTGGTTTGAGGTAGCAGTTTGCTATGCATTGGGCATTACCAGGACTGTGGTGGCATTTGTTGAAAAAAAAATCCTGTGCTTTGGGGTTTGAGGGGAAAGCAGAAATAGCTATTCCCTTAAAAAATAAAAATCCATCTCAGAGGCCTGGCTCAATGGCCAGGAATCCACATTCACGTATAATGTGCTGATGTATGTGACACCCATCCAACTATCTTTCCACGACCTCTCACAGCAGAGTGTTGCTGTAACTCTGTATGTTCAGTGATGCAGGGGTGAGACCAGCAGACAGGATGTCGAAGCAAGGAGATGGAGGGCCATTGTTCTCCTAGGCAAATAGCAAACCTCCCAACCTCTCCATGGTCTTTTACTGAACATGAGAACAGTTACCACACATATGTTACTTGCTAAAAAAAGCATAGCTCAGAAGTTCAAGTTCAATTGTGTGCCAATCCTGCCCACACTAGCCACTACTATTACCTAACAACTTTTTGTTTCCTTATTATCTTCTTCCAGAGTGAAAGAGTGTATGCCTCAATACTAAGAGCCATGTGCAGCTCCTGTTAGCGTGACTTGTTTGCAAGTCTCGCAAGGATCTTGGCATAACACTTCTTTCTGTCCTTGATCGTTGTTTATGGTTCTTGCAGCCTCTGGCTTCCCGCAACAGCAGGGCAATTCTGGAGAAAGGAAGACTGAAGAGGGAATCAGACCTCCCAGACCTAGTTCCTGGTTTCTCCTATATGTCTGTGCCTGAGAGGGTAGAATTTGTAAGGGCAAAAAGGACACTAGGCATGAGGGGAAAGGGGAGCTAATCTCAGCTGAGTAGGCCAGCAATTCTAAAATCCAGCCCTGCCCATGTTATCTTGAGGCTGAAGGGTGCAGAATTGACACTAGGTTGCAGTAGCAGATAGAAATCCAGGGGATGGTGCTGTTTGGCCCTCATTCAAGAGATAACCAGGCTTGGTGAGTCAGCCAGTGCCTCCCACTCCTTCAGGAACCATGTCCTGCAGCATGCCTCACTGGGTGGTGAAACTTATGCCCGCTGATGGCATCACGACCCCAAGTCGTTAAAAGACCTCGAAGTCACATTGTTAGGGGCCACAGTCCCACTAGTCCAGTCCCGTCGAAAGCCTTTTCTCTCTCTCGTGGAGTGTCCACAGAGCGCTCTCAGAGCATGACTCAGACAAGCAGTAACGGGCAAGGACTGATTTTTCAAGGGATAGTGAGACTGATAGTGAGACCTGCTCATTGTTCTGCACCATCAAGATCTTTCCTACTCCTGTAACATGCCACTGAAATAGCCATCTAAGTTGAAATTGATCATCTTAAAAAAAAAAGAGCAAAAATTTCCCTTGACTTTATATTCACGTCCAGCTATGACCTCATCTGTTTTCCCTTATAACAAAAGCTCTCAAAAGGTATGAGTTATCATTTTTTTTCTTACTTCCCATTTTCTCCCAAATGCTCCCTCATCCCCAGCTCCTAAAGAGATAATTACATCACTTCCACTTACTTAATCCAGAAACCAGGTCTCTGCTCCCTCTCACATAGCTTCCAAACAATTATTGTTATAGTGCGCCCCTCCCTCCTACCATATTATTGTTTTTTCCCAGTCTCTTTCATTAATCTCTTAATGTTAGACTAACATTAATGTTAGGACTAACTCTTCAGAGTCTTCTCTTACCTTGTCCTGCCATGCCTGCCCCACCCTCCACCATTGTTCCTTTCCTCTCCACTCCCCCTTCTCTTCGCCATTCTTTCTACAGGTAATCTTTTCAGTCACATACCACCTATACATTCATGACTGTCAAATCTCTTTCCAGTCCTCATCTTTATCCTAAGACTCAGTTTCATATATGCAACTATCTACATGGCATTCACCCTGGTCTGAAATTTAAATATCCAAAATTAAATTCAAGATATCTCTCCAAAGCCTATTTTTCTCCTGGGATTTCTTTGTGAAGCAAACAGTTCTATCATCTACCTGGTTGCTCAGGTCCAAAATTCAAGAATCATTTATCTTTGACTCTGCTTTTTCAACCACACCTCACATTCAATTAACCAGTCCTATTGATTCTAACTGCAAAATAGATTCTAGAACTTAATTACATCTCATCACATACACTGCTACATCCCTCATCCAAGTCATTATCTTTTGATAAGAGCACAGAAAGTACTCCTAGATCCGGGTTTCCACATTTTTCTTACCATAGAACATTCTCTCCCTAACAGGTAAAACAATCTCTTAAGAGTATAAATCTGCCATTTCACTCCTTTGCTTGAATCTTGCTAATGGCTTTAATCACATTACAGGGTAAAAATTAAGCCACTTACTTGTATGTAAGTTCCTATATGATCTGAGCCCCATGCTTGCCTCCATTCTCAGCACATTCACTATGGCTAGTCACATGGTTTTCTTTCTAACCCTCAGACAGCCCTGACGTTTCTCTGTCTCAGGGTTTTCACACTTTCGTTTCCTTCTGTCTGGAATGCTTTTCCTATAGACTTGGGCATCCTTGATTCTGCACCAGTCAAGTTTCAGCTTCAGTGTTACCTCCAAAGGGAGACCTTTCCCGACCACAAAATACTCTTCAACCTGGTCATTCTCTAGCTCACTACTATTTGTTTTCCTAAATATTAATTACATCACTAAAATGATCTTTCTCTTTGTTTTTTGTTTGTGTTTTTCTTCCCACATTAGACCACCTGAAAACAGTTTTGAATGTCTTATTCACTGTTATTTCCCTAACTTATCTTAATGCCTCGTTAGATTATATACTCAATAGCTATTTGTTGTATAAGTAAATGCTCCCATTGTAAGTTCTATACTGTCTTTCTATTTCTGATTTGAAACAAATTGATTTCTGAACGTGGCAGCATAGGAGTATTACCTGGACATTATTTGAATATTTCAAAGTCTTGGGCCACCTCCCAGGCTTTATTGATGTGCCATTAAAAGTGTCCTAATCTTTCTGTTCACTCTGATGAAAGGTCTTAAAGTGGAAATGTAGAGCACAGGGGTTTAGCATTTGAATTAATGGATTTTGTGTTAAATGGTCTTTTGAGTCCTTTGTTTCAACAGCGTAAAAAAGGATTAGAAACCATTAGATTGCAGTTGGGCTTGGGATGGAGAGTAGGTGAGACATTGAACTCTGTGGCATGGGTCCATCTGACTATAGAAAACCAAAGTCCACTTGTACCCATGTAGGTAATTACGTGATTCTGTGCATTGACAGAGAAGCCTGTCAATTCAAAAAAACTTTTCCTCTCTATGTCTTTCAGCTTTATCATCTGGAACCCTGCTATCCTGTATAGCAGCCACATAATAAAACTGAATTAAAATGCAGGTCTTTGAATTAAATAGATTAAAATTAAATTAAACTAAGAATTTCATTTTTCAGTCTCAGTAGCACATTTCAGGAACACACTAAATGCATGGGCTAATGGCCGCAGCCTCAGACAACGCATTTCCATCAGTGCTGAGCATTCAGTTGGGCAGAGCTGGGCTCTGGGGACACTTAGGGCATCCACCTGCTGTTGTTATTGCTTTAAATGCCAGCCTTGTCAGTCTACGTGGAACTACACTCTACCCTGGTTAAACAATGGGTCTCATGAGGCCTGGGAATTTCAGTTGAGCAGGTGAGAAGCTGATGAAAACAGCTTGTAAAATCTTGTGCCAGCAGACTTGCCTGCACACAGAGGAGATGCACATTTTCACAGAGACATTCTGTTGTTGCCTCGAAGGACCTGGAGGAAAGTCAGTCTCTGGGACAGGGAGGGCACTTTTCTTAACTTGCTTTCCTTGAACCCTGAATCCAAGGTCTCTTATGGGAATATATTAGGTAACTGTTTCTTGCGCTTGCATGATATATTCCCAGTGGCATTATCAGTCCCTCTAAGGAAGAAGAAATGACTTATTTTCTTAATATCTCTCCTCATTGGTACTTCACATATAGATAACAAACACTAGCTCTTAGTCAAACTTGCATTGTAATGAGTTCTATATATGTCTTTCTTTGTTGGCGCCTGAAGTTCACAAGGGCAAAGATTATATCTCCTCCCCTTCCCTGAGGCATCTGGTACTATGCACGATACTGTTTATATACATATTCATTAGATTTGATGGATAGGTTGGATGGGTGAGTGGGTGGATGAATGGATGGATAGATGGTGAATGGTTGAATGTTTAGGTAGGTGGACGGATGGATGGACCCAGACCCATACTAATGGAAGTCGCCATGCTTCAGTGACATTACCATTCCAGCAAATATACATCTCAGAAATTCAAAGGAATTCAGTAATATTGTCTTCTAAATATGAGGAGACTTGTGACCTTCTTGCTGGTTCAAGGGGCTAAACACAGCACTATGAAGCATCCGCAGCCACTGCAGTACAAGTTGGATCCCCAGCCAGGGAGGTGACCCACATGGTGCAGCAGACCTTTCCTGTCTCACCCGCTGCTCTCCTCAGTAGTGTATTTCAGTCATTCTGCTTGTTCTGTTGCCCACTATGTTTCTGGCGAATCCTCTCACCACCCCCACACATACCTCTGGCCTGTACCCCAGTTCCTGTATCCATAAATAAATCTTTTAAAAAAATAAAAACTAAAAAAAAAAAAAAAAAAAAAAGATGAGGAGACTTATCTTTCAAATCAACAGTGAATGAATGAATGAAGGAAAGCTATTCCCATGTCATCAGAGCTTTGTCACAGTGTTTCTTCAGAAAAAGTCATTTCCTGTTTCTCTTCAGTAGAAAGCCCAGGTAGGGAAACAAAATCTCACTCAAATAAAAAATGTGGCTCTAGGAAAATTTCATAAATATATGTGTGTAAGTCATGTGAAACATTCAGTCATGTGAAACATTTTTGTTACTATTTAAGAACTCAGCCTTGAATGCTTATCACAGACCCTTGAGGTGATACCCCCACACCCTGCCTCTATGGGAGAAGAGAATGAGACTGTGTGTTGCACAGCTCAGAGGCACAGCAGATTTCAAAGGAGACCAGCACTTAGCCACATCGCAAAGGAGATAAGTTTGTCAGGGATCTATATATAGTCATTGTATGCTCAGGCCCAGAAGTTGGAACACTAACAGGAAATCCAGTGATGCTCACTCTTGACAACAGAGCAGACTGCTCCCTTCCCCCATTCCCTCCCCTATATTTTTCATATTAAATTATTAGTTACTTTAGTATGGGTAATTTACTTTTCCTATAATTCTACTTCTTTTTTTTTATTATGAAAATAATCCAGCTAGGGAAAACAGAAATGTAAGAAAGAATTATAAAAAGTTATAAAAAATCTGAAAGTGACCCTTTTACCCTGAATTAACTGCTGTATGTATTTATGACATTTTGTTTTTTCTTTTACATTTTAAAAGAACAGGTTTACTAGGAAAAGGAGAAAGGAAAAGAGAGGCTCCTGGATAGTTCCAGTCAGGCAGTCTTGAGAGGAGAGCTGCTGTGTTGCATTTTCTTCTTGTTCCTTTTCTATGCATTTTCTACATGAATATGTACAGCTATATCCTTTTTGAATAACTAGAACCATGCTCTATGCTTTCTTACTTGCTTTTTATACTTAACAACATATTATAATGAGTTCTCCCTATACCATTAAGTAATTTTAAATGCAAAGTGGTATATACTGATAAACATTTCCCCCCCGCCCTTACCCCTGCAAATGTATAAGCTACAGCTAAAACATGATTTAGAAGGAAATTTATGATTTTTATTTCTTATTTTAGGAAAGGATAAAAATTGGAGGCAAATATCTAATTTAAGAAGTTAAAAGAAGAATAGCAGAATCTACTTTGCTGTTCTGAATAGGAAATTAACCTGCAGTCACCACCCCAGAAATGGTTTAGAGTTGACTATTGTATCATTTTCTTTCCTGTACTTTGAACTTTTTAAAAAACATATTTTATTTATTTATGCATATAAGAGCTGGGGTACAGGCAAGAGGCAGGGGGTGAGAGGATTCACCAGAGACAGAGCAAGGAGCAGAACAGGCAGATCCACTGAAATACACTGCTGAGGGGAGCAGCAGGCCAGGCAGCAGTGGGCAAGGCAAGGCTGCACCATGTGGGTCCCCTCCCTGGCAGGGGGTTGAACTCACGCTACAGTGGCTGCCAAAGCTGCACAGTACAGTGATGAATCCCTTGTGCCACCAGGGAGGAACTTTCTGACGCTTGTTTTAGATATGTCCTTCGTAAGCACTCAACTAGATATTTTAAATGCAGTTGGACGTCTTTGACTTTTAACTGGGACATTTAGTCAATTTTCACTTAAATGTAATCACTGAAATATTTTATCTATCTCTTATTTTGTATTTTGCAACTGTTCTAGCTGTAGCTCTTCTTCTTTGTGCCTTCTTTCAGATGGATTTCTTATTTTTCATTACTACTTTGGAAGTAATCTATATAACTTATTTCTCCTACAGCTTCTCCTAGAATTAACATTAATAAGCTATACATCATATTCTAAATTTAATTCAGAGTTCCCTCCACCACCTTAGAACAACTTAATCCTGTTACTGTTAAACTTCTTACTATTTATATTGCTATTTTTGCTGTGTATTTTCTTTCCATTGTCATTGTTTTATACAGTTAACATGGGGTTTTTGTTTGTTTATTAATATATTTGGTATTTTTCTTTGTTCACTATGAATCTTTCATATCAACACTGATATTTGAGATTCCTTCTCCTTCCTTAAAACAAAGCCTTAGAATTTCCTATAATAACGATCTGCTTTTTTTCTTACCTCAGAATGCCTTTACTTCAGCTTTAATTTTGAAAGCTATCTTCACTACATCTGTAGTTCTAAGTTGATAGCTATTTTCTCTCAGTATAGTAAAAATATTTTGCTACTATCATCTAGCTTCTAGATTGTTTTAAGAAGTCATTGTAAATTATCATTCCTGTGCAAGTCATCTATTTATCGTCTTTCCCTGCTCTTTAGATCTTCTCCAACTTTAAAGAAAAATCCTTATGCTGAATCTGAGTGTGTATTTCTATCTTTTCTATTTCTTCTCCTTTTTTAAAATCCTGTTTTTGCTTCCTCCAGGTGCCTGACCTGGAGACTGGAGTTTTTCATCAATTCTAAGTATTTCTCTTCATCTTTTTGAACTATGTAATAGTAAACTGTGGGTCTGTCTTCCAGATTTCTAATTCTTTTTTTTAACTATAATTATCTTTTAAGTCATCTACTGGAGCCTATAATTGCACTTACGGTATTTTTCATTTTAAGAAGCTCTAGTTGGATCTTATCTCAAATCTTTTTAAAAATTTTATGATTTTTTTTTGGTGTCCTTTGGGTAGATACCTAGTATGCCCAAAAATAGAAGACTTGATCAAGAAGATGTGGTAGATTATTTAGCAACCAAAAAGGATAGACCCATGTTGTTTGCAGCAACATAGATGGAGCTGAAAAAGATTATGCTCAGTAAAATATGCCAGAAAGAAAAAGAAAATTATCAAATGGTTTCACTTACAGAAGGAATGTAAAGGAACCAAATAAGGGATCAGGAAATAATAAAGTAAAAATCAAAACCATCAGGCAAATATAGATCAGAGACATTCTACAGGGGAGGAGAAGAGCAGGATCAGGCAAGGTGGGAAAAGCACAGGGATTATGGTTGTGATGCATGGGTAAACTGGTCTTGGGAATTTCACAGGGAAATCATACATTGTGCAAATATGAAGGATGACATAATAAATAAATCCAAAAAAATTTTATGATTTTTTTTGTTCCTTTCTTATAAAGTTCCTCCCTTCCTAGAACCCATTATGAGCTAAATTTTGTTCCTCTGAAAATTCCTATATGCACCTATTTTCATTCCTATATGAAAATTCCATACCCAGCTCCCCAGAATGTGACTGCATTTGCATAAAGGATCTTAACCTGGTAATTAATTATAAAATAGGTCATTGGTGTAACTCTTACTCCTGTATGACTGGTGTCTTTATAAGAAAAGACTAGGACACAGAAACAGATGAAAGAGCAAGTGAAGACAAAGACAGACACCTACAAGCCAAGGAGAGAGGAAATCAATCCTACTGACACCTTGACCTTTTACTTCTACTCTCTAATTCTGTGAAAATATAAATCTCTATTGTATAAGCCACCCTGTTAGTGGTGCTTTGTTATGGCGGCCCTAAGAAACTTTCACAGAGCATTGCATTTTTTTCCTTTAAATATGGTATGAAATACTTTTTTTATATCCTTTGACCGATAGTCCAATAGTTGAAACCTTTTGGAAGCTGAATCTGTGATCTGTTTTTTTCAGCTGTATATGTTTATGGAGCCTGACATCTTTGTGATTTTTGTCATTTGTGCTGGTAAGCTCATTTTTTTTTTCTTCCTTTGGAAAGTTTTATCCATGAGACATTCTATAGGGGAGGAGAAGAGAGGGATGAGGCAAGGTGGGAAAAGCACAAGGGACTATGGTTGGGATGAATGGGTAAACTGGTCTTGGGAATTTCATGGGGAAATCATACCTGAGAGGATTTGTTGTTCTTAGGGCAATGAGCCCCGCAGCAGTCTACACTAATTCTCCACTTGAGATTTTTGGGACTACCCAATAGGACAAATTGAAGTTGGAAAATTATACAATGGACTTGAGTTAATAAATAACTAAGGCAGAGGTTTTATGTCCCTACCCAAGTACCAGTTTTAAAGAGCAATTTTCTTTGATGTCTAAGGTAATGTGGGGAGAAAAGGAAACATATTTAGTTCATGATAACACTAACCATATAGCCAATTGGGGTATGAGATTTCTGTACTTTGTGGAGTTCCTAGACTTTTCCTCCTAAGGACTGGCCATTGGAGTTTGACAAATGCCCTCAGGGTGAAAATTAGATTTAGTGTTTCAAAAATTATTTTAGAAGCAGTTTTTACCTAGAGACTCCTAGAAGGGCCTCTGACCTGTGTTGGGAATTTTAATGCTGTTATTATCTCCATCTGCTGACCAGTTTCCTGACTCTCCCACTTAAGAGAGCTAGATCCAGAAAAGAAGCATGTTCTGAAAGTTGGTCTAGATCTTCCAGAAGGTTTGTAAAGTCCATATCCAGGTGCTACTGACCCTGTGCCTGAGCTCTCCTCAGAAACAAGCACAGGATGCATTAAAGATCATGTATTCCCACCCCACCTCTCTCATCACTTTTTCTCCATTTCCTACACACTTCTTTGAAAAAATAAATAGACGAGCCATCTCCTTGGAAGATACCCTGGTTATACTCTCCTCTTTCAGAAAGTGGTAGAAATAGAGTCTAAATGCAAACACACTACATCATCCAAAGCTGTATAGAGACTGGGCCAGGATCCAAGCATCTGTCACATCCCTAAAGGAGATGTGAAATAAGAGCTTGCCAACTCTTATTCCAGGAGGGTTTCTTTATTTCAAAATCCTGAGCCAGTGTAAAAACCAGATCTCTTGCTTAAAGGCATTTTGAAGCATCATAGCATAAGGCAGGTGTCTGAAAAAGGCACTACCTTTGCCTTTCCTAAATGCAAAGTTGGCTCATTCTCTAAGCTTTCTCTCTGGAAGTCCATATAATCCAGAGCAGGGTGAGAGAGGCCATCAACACTGATGGGTTTGTGGGCCCAAAGCAAAAATCTCACTGAGAGACTCTCTAGTCTATCTAATTATTGTCTGGTGTTATGTAAAACCTCCAGTGTGATTTACGATTAGTTTTGGATTCCTTTTTTGGAACTAGTCTTGCCACAGTAGCCATAAGAACTGCATGACCCAAAGACTGATGGACCTTCTTACATAAGCTCACTGCTGACCAAAGCAGCTTGTACAGATTTTTTAAAAGTGCGGACGAAGGGCTTATTGACACACCTACTGACCTGGTGTTACCAGGCTCCCTTATACAGCCTCAGGCAGGAGCAAGAGAAGCTAAATGCATTTTCAACTTCAAAGTCAAGTCTTTAAAGAACTGATAGTCTGGGCATTCTCCTTGCACAAGGGCATAAGGTAACCAACTCTCTTTGTTATCAGCTCTGCTTTTCAATGGGATAAAGCAAGCCAATAAAATCTAATTGCTTGATAGAGGGTAAATGGCATAAAAGGGTAAACATTATTTGGAGGAGAAAAATCAGTTAATATTTAGGAAATTTTTAAGTGGAGAAAATTATTTTTCTATAGATGAAGGTGATCACTTGGAGACCAAGCTTGAGTTTACTGATTCCCAAGGACTTAACTTTTCATGTTCTCTCAACAAATTAATTACTGATGAATCTGATAATAGATGATGGAATATAAAGCTATCTGTCTCTTTCTCTTACAAGCCCTAAAGCATTCTGAAGAATATTTGGAACTGATTTTTTGATAGTAACAAGAGCAAGGAAGACACACCTAAATGCTGACTGGCTGTACAAAAGAAACATCAACTCTCTAGATCTAAAGCAGAACGCTACCCTGTCTGAAAGTAAGTGAAAGAATTTGGTAAAACCCAACAAAGAATTTGGATAAAACCCGGAAAGTGCTATCAGTATATTTGGAACAATTAAGCTTAAATTCCTGGAGAGGACATAGGAAAAGAAAGACCATTTCTATAATTTGTCATTTTAGATCGTCAGGGACACATGACTGTCACAGGATGCACCCATAGAATTAGTCATCTATGCTCTAAGTTCCCACCCGCACCTCCAGCTCTGCTCACTGCAGATGAGGAGAGCCAGAAATTTAAAGTAGGTAGATATTCAGAGCAGAGAGCACAGCATCTTTGTGCAGAAGTTCTAGATGATAGTAATTATGAATAAATTTGAAAGCTATGCTTCATAACCTAAGGAAGTGATTAAAACAGTGCTTAAAGGAGATTAGGCTTACACACTTAGCATTAATAAATCAAAATAGTCAAAATAATGTGTTAAATATTCAACTCAAGAAGTTTGAAAACAAACAAAAGGTAATTACAGAAACCAGAGGGAAGAAATAAATAATAATGAGAATTGAAGTAAATATATTAAAAGATAGATATTCGGCAAAAAAATGAATTCGGAATCTAATGTTTTTAAATGAAATAATTAAACCATTGAACAGCCCCCAAACCCAACAATGAGAGACAAAATACATAAAATTAGGAAGGAAAATGGGGAAATAACATGAAGATAAAAAACTTAAAAAAAACAAAACAATTTTATGCTTAAATCTAAGCAAGCAAATGTAAAAACCTAAGGAATTATCATATATGAAATTGAGAATTTGTATCGATGTTAGACCCAGATAATTTACAAATGAATTACTTTACATCTTTAAGAAATAGATCAGTATCTGTTTCCTGCAGTAAGGAAAATAAATGCTTCCAATGTCTTATAAAGACAGCGAAACATACCTTAAGGAGGCATGCACACTCTGTTTTGCAATGAACATGCTTTCCTTGACCAGAGAGGAAAAGGTAGTTCTATCATTAAAGCAAAAAATCATGAAAAAATAAACAATACTTGAGGACATGATGGGAAAATTGATTTTGATCATAGCCTTTGGATCAAAGTCAGTATTAGAACCACCAGGTGAAATAATATTGAATCAGAATCAATAGGTTGACTGAAGGTAAATAGGTTTTCCCCATCACAAGAGAAAGAGCTGGGGCAGAGAATGCTCACAAACCCACACACTGATGCTTTCTCCTATCAGGGAGAAGTTTATTTGGTGAAAATGAAGATTCTGCTTAGGGAACTTCTTCCAAAGTGATGATTTGAACCTATGAATACAAGTCTACTTCTGGTCCAAAAATTCAGTTGGCCTTTCAGGGAGAAATGAATTGAGAGAAACAGGATATGAGGCAACAAAGAGAGGAGAGGGAGAAAGATTGGTGAAATTTCTCAGAAGAACAAAAATGGATTTGTGATGGGGAAGTAAAGAGATGGGTTACGGTGTCCTTGGGGTGACATAGATTAATCACATCAGCCATAACCAAATCCAGTTGTGACCTGGGGCTGCTGACAAGGCCTGTATTACTAAGAGATTAGAGCTGAAGCCATTAAACAGGCTCCACAGAAGCTTGGCTGACCTGGCTCTGTTTAATCCTCTTAGGCAAATGGACCCTTCTCACCAGGCCTGGATAGAGGCTCTGTCAACTCTGGCCTGAAACACCAGTCGGCTTTGGAAATTGGACTGAGTGTTCTCTAAGGACTGGAACAAGGAAATGTCTTCTTGTAAAGTTGGTTTGTGAGGTGTGGAAAGCCAATTTACTAAAGACATGTCTTCCATGTAGCTCCAACCAAGCACAGAGTGATAGAAGAAGAAAAATATCTTCATGATTAGTGACTTTACAGGAGCCAGGAAAGAATAACAGTGGAACACAGGCCCTGGGGAACACATCAGAGAAGGGACTCTAGCACCTTGTTGTGGAATTTAAGATGGAAATATGCCTTTTGAGGGAACAGGGCCAGAAGCTAGAAACACCCAGAAACCATCAAAATTGTTCCTTTTCATTCCAGAGAGATCCTTGTGTCAGCAAAATGAACCACAGCAAGCTGGTTGTCAAATTTCACGTTGGGGCTGGAAGCCAGACTTAGTCTGTGACAAGACTTTCAGTTAATAGAGTATATGAAGATTTTCCTCTGAGTCATTTCTTTTTTAACTGCTATAATAAAATGGTGGGGAGGGGAGGATGCACAAAATGCAACTGTTAATAAAGATCTCAAAGGTTCTCAGATCAGCTTATTCTTTCAATGTGTGGGCATATCATCCAGTGCACATAAGGCTCTCTAATTTAGCCTTGACAGTAGGAAAAATATACAAGAGTACTGTGCAAAAGAAATACAATGCCTCATATGTAGTTTTAAATTTTTGAGTAGCTACACTAAAAAGTGAAAGAATATGAACTTTGAGTGACAATGGCATGTCATTGTGGCCTCATAGATTGTAATGATAGAACAGTCTACGTGCTGCTGCAGTGTGAGATGTTAAAGTGAGGGAAGTGGTGCAGGTCAGGGGACAAGAGGTAGATGGGAAAGCTACTTACACTCAATTTTGTCATAAACCTAAAATTGTTCTAAAGTTTGAACTCTTTTTTAAAGAAAATGGAAACTAGATGAAATTTAATAATGTATTTTATTTAACCAAAATATTATTTCAATGTGTAATGGACATAAAAGCTCACTTGTGATATCTTTCACATTGTATTTTCCTGTTAAGTCTTAAAACTTGTTGCATCTCAGCTCAGAGTAGCCAGTAGGCACATGTGGCTAGTGACAACTGTGTTAGACAGAAAGGATGTATTACCCGGTCCCTGCCCTCCAGGAGCTTATGAGACTGTACCGTTATCCTACCCCCAGTGAAGTAAGAATGGCAAGACCTGCCAGTTAGGATCGCACTAGAGAGAACCGTGAGCTTCTTCAGAGTTTGATGCCAACCGCTAGTGCCGGTGGGTTTCACCCCACTCTCCTCTTCTCAGATTCTGGCTAACAACTGTGCCCCCAAAGGAACTACCCAGAACTCATGCCTGATGTCCCAACAAAACAGTTCCACAGGGCCATTTAGGCCAACACAAATTGGTGTGCCTCCTCTTAGTGTCTGCAAGGTCTCCACTCTGCACAGATTCAGGGGGACAACACGAGGTAGGGGAAGAAGAGACTGACTGGATGACTCCTTTCGATTTCCTCACTTGAGGTATGTGTGAGCACATGACCAGGACCACGACCTGCAGTGGGAGTTTGGTTGACCCTCCCATGCTTTGGGGAAGCAGGTTCTCAAAGCACCTGGGTTCTTCACAGGCAGGCACCAACCAACCCCTTCCCCCCACCCCCCGAGGGGCTGCAGCTGGCACACCTGAGGCAGCATGTGCTCGAATGCAGTCCATGGACTTGGCCGGCCCTGGCCTCCCACTCATTTTCTGGACTCACTGACCCCTCCCAGCTCCAATCCCTGGCTCGACTCCTCAGCTTTCATATTCACTTCTACATCCCTTCAGATACTCTGATCTAGCTCATTCATCTCAGCTTCTTGCTCAACTGTTTTTGTGATGCCATAATTTCTTAAGTGTGGGCAGGAATTCTGTGCCACAGGGGCCCCGGCTGCCCTCACCAGTCAGGCCTGCCCAGGCCTTCCCTGCTGTCCCTTGCCTGCTCCCTGGCAGCTGAGAGTCATTTGGATGCAGTCAAGTCCAGCGCTGCTCCCTGCTCCCAAAGTACTGGGAAGCACCTGTTGAAGGGTGAAGCGTGGACCTTGTAGCCTGGTCCTCGTTAAAGCCTCCCTGCTTCTGTCCTCCTACACTCAACAGTGTCTTCTCTCCCTGAATCTATGAACTGGTTGCCTCTTCCATATATCAGCTAATGTGCTCATTTTAGGACTTCTTTATTGGCACAGTCTCAAAATCCAATGCCTAAAATGTGTTACTATAAACTTTTATTATTCCTTTCACTACTAATACTGCACAAATCCATGCAACAAACAAATTTTCTCATCAATGGAGCAGGTGTTGCATGGAATCACTGTGAGCTGACTTTCTTTGAAAGTTCGCCCCCATCCTGATGCCAACACATTAGTTAATAGAGATACATGCTCCCCTGTAGAGTCACAACTTTTACTCAAATACCCTTTCTACTTTGGTCATTTTCCTGTTTTCTAATATCAAAATCTCCACTGCTTTTGAATTCAAATCTACCTGCACTGAGATCTCTAACTCAGTCAGGAAGCATGTTTAATTCTTTTATTCTCTTGAGGGTCACATTAATAAAGAATGTCTGAGCTCCCTCAATAGGGTCAAGTTATCAGTGTGCTGGGCAACCCCGGAAAGGAGTGGGGTGTTTGGCAGCAGAGTGACCTATACTCTCCCTTCCAAAACAGAAGGGGAGAGACAGCTGGTTCTCTTCAAACTGATCCAGCGTAGTGCTGGCAGGCAGTTGGACATGGGGAGGGCACGCCTGTTCTTTCTGCTAGCAGTCATATGTTCTGCCTTCTGCCCTGATATGGAGCAACACTTCCAACACAGGTTGCTCACCTGATAATAAGATAACAGGGAGGGGCACATACAAATGTCACTTGGCAGATCTTGTCAGCAGCCCTTGAATGCCAGCTAATGTCAATCCTCAAGCAAAAATCAAGCCCAGATACTAAACCCAAATCCTACTCGACCGAGTCAGGTCACCAGGCTAACAGAGGGCCCCCTTGGTCATATGCACTCTATGCTGTTTACCACATCCTGGGACACCTCTTGTTGTTGGATCCCACTGGAGGCGAGGGATTGAGGAGGACCGATGCGTGGATGGGGTTGTTCAGTACATCTGCACTTTCCAGGGTGACTGTTCTATTAGGATTTCCTCAGAACATACCTGAGGGAAGATACAGTCAGCTGCATTCCACACAAATCCACTGGTTCTGGCATCAGTTTTTGCTTACCTCCAACTAAAGAAACATTTTTGAACATTTTTAAATTGACACCCTCCGACATATCCATTGTTCTGAATCAGATGCTCAGGGATGCTGAAATGCCCCGTCCTTCCACCAGGGGGAGAGTCTATGCAGCTCAGGCGCCAGAAGGAGCTGTATTAGAGACTGACCGGAAAGAAATTGGATTTGTGTGCGTGTGTCATCTAACTGAAAATACAGCTTTTTTTCTACATAGCGACTTTAATATGATTTGATGGTTAGGTTTAATTTCTGTGCTTTCAAATAGTATTTTTTTGTAATTTAAAAAGATTGAATGTTTTTTCTGTGACATGGGGTATTTTTCTCTCGATTATCAAATAATACATATAATCTCTTCTTCAAGGCACTGAGCCAGGCCCCACACATAGTGGTGGGTGGGATCGTGCCTCAGTGGCATTGGCTAGTTCAGTGTCAATTTCCCAAGAGTCCCATTTCTGCCAGGGCTCTCTGTAAACTGGGGCCTTTCATTCATTCAGTCTGACCTAGCAACAGTGTATAGCAGTCTACTCGAGGTCAAATCTACTTTGCACATTTATCACTGTTCCTGTATTAAATATATGGGTAACAAGAAAGGGGATTGTCTTTGCTTTATGAATAACTTTTTACTGGTTGAAAACCAGCAAGAAGAATGTTTCTGTTTCAAGGACATTGGCATGGAAATGCTCCATTACAATGATAGGAGGTGTGAGGACAACTGAAAGAGCATCCGCTGGAGCCAGACCGTGTTTCAGTTCCTATGATGCCCTTATTTGTTGACTTCATTTGTTAGTATCTCAGTCTAACATAACCCCCTCAGGTTATAGTTTCCATCAATTAAATAGGGATTATATCCCATTGATTTTTATGAGGAAAAAAATAAACAGGTGAGTAGATAAGTAAACACAGTGATAGCACACAGTAGGTACTCAATCCATCTCCTTTGTTCTCTGGTAAAAAAGCCTCTTTGCAATTGTTTCATCTCTATTTTTTTTCCTAATATTACTGGTCTATTCTCTTCATCAGTGTGAGATAAGGCAGTTCTTGTATAGTGAAGTGGGAAATAACAAATAGAAAATAGAAAGCCATCTTTTAGGAAAAGAACTACAGTATAATTGTAATCAAAAATGATTAAAATCATGTCCTGAGCCATGTAGCTCATAATTTGCCGCTGCTACCAGTGCCCCAATTGCACTTCTGTCTACTGCTCATCCTGGTGCGCTCTGGTACCCCCTGCAACCTCACAAAGGGGCACCATATGCTTTCGTGATTTAAAGTCTTTGACCTCGCTCCAAGATACAGGTGTTACACAGAAATCTATTATAATTTTACACATTCCATGAGAATCTACATCCATGATTTCTCCACCTTCTGGGATTTGGTTTACCGGTACCTGGCTATAAATTCCCAACAATGTAGGCTGCTGTAGCTCTGGAAGACAAGCAGGCACATGCCTTGGCTCTTAGATCATGATACAAGCTCGGACATCAAGGTGACCCTGCGTAACAGACACTGCATTTCAGACCAGCCCTGTGGAATCATGTTCACGTCTAAGAGAAAAGGAGAGCCCCTCCAAAAAGTGAGAAACTACTAAAAACCATGTAGTGCATTGGAAATCCTCTCTGTATCGAATGCAGTGCTGTGGCAGGGACACCAAAGTAAGAACTGCAACATCAGCAGACCCTTGACACCAGCATCCATAGGAGGTATTGCCACTGTGAGCTGGAACAGGAAAGAGTAAGGTGTCATCTTAATTCATCAGGAGACTTAGGGTTTTAATCATAGTTCCCTTTGTTCCTAGAGTACTGGGTAGGGTTAGTGGTTGACAGAATATATGCTGGGAAATGCATGTCAAGTAAAGTGGATTCTGAGTCAACTATCATGGTCCCTGTTATCCTGGCATCCCAACACCAATCCTGCCAGGCTTCGCCTCCGTCGGTAATCAAGCTCACTGGAAGTCTAGTTCCACAGAGGTGGTTTTGCTTGAGAGGGTTTTCCAGGAAGGTTGCATTTAGTGCATTCCAATTTTTTGCTTTGGCTCACGGTTGTCCTAGGAAGCATGGACCCTGTGTGTGTCTGTGACAAGTGCCAGGCCTCGTCCTCAGAACCTTGTAGGATATGACACAGTGGCAGGTCGGGATTGTGACAGTCAAAAGAATGGAGGAAACAGATTATGACCTGAGACGAAGCTGTGAATGAATCTAAAGTAAGAAGTCACTGCTTCTGGAGCAGAGCATTTGTAGTGTGCACACACTTGGGTTGGTTTTTACCCAGTCAGCGCACAGCTGGATCAATCATTCTTAAACATCTGTAGTCAAAAGACTCACCTGAGAAAGCCCTGGTACTGCTCTGTTACACAGGCATGCTGGAGTGGTGAGGGGGGCTTTAGAGGGCAGGTGATGCTATAACAGTCGCTATAGCAGCAGGAGGGCACAGGACACGTTCTCTATGATCTGGGCACAGGGTAAAGGAGGAGTCCTGGAGCCCTCAGTGGCTTTTGCAGGTCTTTATTAATATTTCTGCATCAGAGGTGGCCAGGAACATGGCAGGTTGACGTCCAGGGGACCAGGAGGCTGGCAGACCTCTTAGCCCCTCCACGAATCTTCACTCTCTCTGGGCTCTCTGGTCTCTCATGCCTCTGCTCTGCTGCTACGTCCCTTCTTCCACCACCACTGCTTCTTCTTCTGCCTCTGCTTCTGCCTCTTGAGTCCCCGTGACACTGCCTTTATATGCCCAGTGTCTCAGCCCAGGTGTGCCCACCTACGTATGCATGCTCACACCCTACTCTAGGGGCCCACCATCAGGCTTGGGTGCAGGACAACAGCTGTCTACCATTGACACTAATGGCGGGAGGGCGGAAAAACCTGATAACCTTCCACTTACCCTAAGTCACTAAAGCCAAAGACTTTTATAGGCAGTTGCCCTGGTGGAGGGGGTTGCCTGTGGGAATACATAGCCCCAGGGAAAATGCTAAAAAGTGGGCTGTGGCAACTAATAGTAATGTCAGGTACTGCAGAAGGGGGAGAGCCCATGGAGGAGGTAAGGGGAGTCTTCGTCTTGTAGTCTACATGACTCAGCATTTTGGAATTCAGCATGAGGGGTCAACGGATTTGGGCCGCCACTGCACCAACCTTTCAGAGGGCTGCTGTGGGCCTCTGAAGTGGAGGCTTCCAGCAGCCAACCTCAGAGAGGAAAAGTGAAAAGACTCTGAGTAGCTAAGTAACTGAAGCTGCAGTTTTGCTGCTGTTGCAGGCTGACAGAGAAGGCAAAGTCCATGAGCCAGGTGTCTTCCAGAGGTGCGTGAGTGTGGCCTCTTGTGAAGCGGTTCGCAGCTGCTGTTTGAGTGTTGCTCGTCTGGTGCTGTGCTGGGGCATCCTGGCAGCTCATGGAGTGCCTCCCGTGTATCTCCTGCTGTCTTCATGAGTTGGAATCTGACCTGTAGTCTGCTGCCGCATGACCTCAGTGGTGCGGAGCCATTTTAGCTGCTTTTGTGTAGGAATGGAAAACACTGGACATGGCTTTGCATGCGATAAAGGCCATTTTTGGCCTCAGTAACTCTTTTCCCTTGGTTTGTTAAATAAATCCCTTTGTTGTTGTTCTCTAAGCCTGAATAGTCTTGCAGTTGTGCACATGGGTGAAGAATTCAGTGACCATTAAACTATTTCGGCAGTGTCCTTGGTAGTTTTAGTGCCCTTTGCTGCCCTGTATCAATACCAGTCCAAGAGATTCTGAGATCACCTTGTCTTTCATGGTATCACTTTTTAAAAAACATATTACTTGAGAACCATGTTACTTGTAGTAAATATTGTATAAAGCATTTTAAACCAATAACCCCCCTCCAAAAAACCCAATGACCTCTATTCACATACTAGCACATTAATCACATATATTTACCAAATTAGTTTTTCATTCCCTTGCACATCACTCAAAAACAATGTAGGGACGTGAGTATGCAATTGTGCTGAAAATAAAGGGTAAGATCGATTCCAAGTTGTTGAAACCTCAACATCACTCATGATAACTGAGGGCCTGGAAAATAGAAATATTTTTGCTTTGTTTCATTTGTCTTGCTTGGTCATAGTCAAGGAATCATGAGAGATAGTTTGAATTACCTTTACAAGCCTGAAAAAGCCTTTATGAACTTTTGAAAGCCTTTTTTTAATTGACCAGAAAGAAAACCTAACAAATGAGTCTAATAGAGTTGGTAACTTGTTTGCTATTGAACATTCTGGCTTTTCTTCAGAAGTTCCCCTGGAGCCATATGAAAAGTATGGCACAGCATGTGAGAGTGGAACACAGCCCCATTTGGTGATTGGAGGTCACGTTGAATAGAGACGATTCCAGTAATCAGCACCGTTGGATGGGACCTGGCTGCCTTGCTCTAAGTTTCCTTGACTGAATGAAGGTGATCCCATTGTCCTTGTGCTCCTCCAAGTTGTTGTAAGCAATTTAGTATAAAAACATAATAAAGGATTTTATAGTTGTGCCCACCACCCTCCCCCAACAAGGTTTCTGAATTAGATCAATGATTTCCAAAAGTGTCCAGTAATATTCTGTTGGGGTACAGAGGAAAATATCAGAACCTTTATTTGTATTCAATTTTATCTAAAAAGAAGTTTAACTTAACATGCATAATATTAAAATGCATGTTGGACTTGGCACCATCACTTAGTCAAGGGATACCAGATAAAAGTCTTGGCCCTTTCTGTCCCTTTCCTGCATCTTAAGGGTAGAGACTGATCAGGGGGTTTGTAGTGGCAGGAAGGTGGCACAGGGCAAATTCTGGATGGGTCTTAGCAGATGGGTGTTAAAGGAAGGAGTCTTGGAGCCCTCAGTGGCTTTTATAACTTTTATTGTCAGAGGTGGCCAGGTACATGGTAGGCATGGGTGCCAGGGGGCCGGGAGGCTGGTCGACCTCCAGCCCCCCATGCATCTCACCTCTCGACTGCTTTGCTGCTTCTCTGCTGCTGCTCGTTGGTCCTGCTGCTCCCATTGGTGCTGGTGTCCTCATGATGCCACCCATATAAGCCCGTGTCCAAACTCAGGGGCACCCATTTGTACATGCCTTCCTAGGCATGCACGCAGCACCGCAGGTGTCCATCATCACAGTGGTGGGAGAGTGGAAAGACCTGATTTCTCTGACCCTACAGGGTTTGATGACAACCCCTGGTTTAGCCATGAGTTCTCATATTCTGTCAGATTACTGAAAGATACTGCAGTGGTTATTGGGGATTTTGGTGTTGTTTTAATAAGTTATGGGATTTGGTGAGTGGGGTCCTTGGGTTATCGCTAAGAAAAGTTTTGGCAGAGTTCCCTTTCAGCAGCATTCTGCAAGTTTACCCAAGAGAGGAAGACGTTTGCACAGACACAGGCAGGCAAAAATTACATTTTAAAATGCCTGGTATAAGATGGTTCCTCCCCTAGGAGGAATATAAGGGAACCAAATAAGGATCAAGGAAAGGAATAAGAACAATAATAATAATAAAAAAAACAATAAAGACACAACAAAAACCAAAAATGAAAAGACAAGGACAAATTGGGGACACTTGGTAGGGAGGGAAGAGGGGAAGGGTGGAGGGCAGATGGGAGCACGGGGGACTGAGGTGATGGTGCACTGGTGTTACGGTGATAGGGAACACATGGGGATTACAATTGATGTCAAATATATATAAATTAAAGAGAAAAAAATAGAAAAAAAATAAAATGCCTGGTTGTAGGGTTAGAGCAATCAGCTCTTTCCACCCTCCCACCACTGTGATGATGGACACCTGTGGTGCTGCGAGCATTCCAGGGTGGGCATGCGCAAGTGGGCGCACCTGAGTTGGACACCGGCTTAAATGGGCGGCGTCATCAGGACACCAGGACCGACAGTATTGATGAGCAGCAGCAGTAGAAAGCCCAGAGAGTGAGATGCACCAGGGGCAGGGAGGCCTACCAGCATCCCGGCCCCCTGGCCCCCATGCCTGCCATGTACCTGGTTGCCTCTGATAATAAAAGCCTAAAAAAGCCACCAAGGACTCCAAGACTCCCTTCCCTTACCCGTTGTAGCGGCAGGATGGGGGCGGCACTGGAGCAGGGTTCGGGATGGTTCTCGGCAGACGGGTCAAGGAAGGAGAGTCTTGGAGCCCTCGGTGGCTTTTATTCTTTATTTAGTAGAGGCAACCAGGTACATGCCAGGCATGGGTGCTGGGGGGCCGGGAGGCTGGCAGGCCTCCCAGCCCCCGGCGCATCTCACCCTCTGGGTTGCTTCTTCTCTCTCTGCTGCTGCTGCTGCTGCTGCTGCTCATCAGTTCTGTTGGTCCTGTTGGTTCTGTCGGTTGGTCCTGGCGCCCTCATGATGCCGCCTGTTTAAGCCCGTGTCAAACTCAGGTGCGCCCACTTGCGCATGCCCACCCTGGAATGCTCGCAGCACCACAGGTGTCCATCATCAGTGGTGGGAGGGTGGAAATACCTGATCAACCTTTACCCTACACCTGTCTGCCCAGAACCACCCCAAACCTTGCTCCTGTGCTGCCTTTCCTGCCGCTACACTGGTATATTAGAAAAAGGAGAAAGGGAAAGAGAGGCACCTTCTTAGTCACAGGTGTGCAAGGGAGTCGCCCCTTGCCAGGGTAGAAACTGTATTGATACAGTATTCTTTTTGAAGGAGGGGTTCATTCTTTTACGGGATTGTTACCTATTGTTAAATTAATTCCTTCTAGGATGTGACTAGGCTGATTTGTAAGGATTCTCTACAGTGGCCCTCCATCTCTACATCCCACCTCCGATCTGCACCTTGGCATCCTTTCTGTAGCGCTCTGGCACTTACAGCAGTTGGCTGGCACCTAGGGATTTTTCATTTCCATAGCTAGTTTTATAACTCTGCTAATCATTTCCATCCCTATCTCCAGTTTCCGGTCTTGTGATGCCTCCATCCTAAATTTTCTACTCAGTTTCCATCAGCTATGTGGACTTATTAATCATAATGTGTAGACTTAACTAACCCAGTGCTTACAAAAAAAAAAAAGTAACTTAATACAGTTCCTTCAAGGAAATGCCCGTGTCTTTAGGACAGAAAACTTGTGTCTGAAAATGTCTAAATAACCCAAAAAGTCCATTTGAGATAAAAATGATGCAAACACAAGAGAATGTCAAGGAAACGGAAACGCTGACATTTTTCCTACTCCCAAAGTGAACTCTTCATCTGCCCACATCATGGAGTATTTTAAAAATCAGAGATAACCTATTGCACTTGAACAGAAATTGCTAATCTGTGAGAAAGTGCTTTTTGAAGAGATGCATGTTATGGAAACAACAATCTGAAAGTAGATATTTGGAAATATTTCCATGCTATGTGATGTGTTTACCTGGGAGGAAAAAACAAAACTTGTGTCACCTATAAACACTGTCATATCAGTGTCGTGCCAGCAAGGCAAAGAGCAGCTTCTTTGAACCCAGTCAGACTGATAATCGAGGAGTCCTAGAGCTCTTGGTGGCTTTTCAGGCTTTTACTGTTCTTTCTACGCCATTTGTAGTGAAGCAACTAGGTGCTGGGCAGGCATGGGGGTGGAGTTGGGGGTGGCGGACTGTAGGGTCAATGAAAATTATTAGGTTTTTCCACCCTCTTGCCATTAGCTTCAGTGGTAGACACCTGCGATCCTACATGCATGCCTGATGGTGGTACCTGGAGTAGGGTGTGGGCACGCACAAGTGGGCGCACCTGGGCTGAGACACTGGGCATATAAGGGCAGCATCACAGGGACACCAGCGGCAGAGAAGCAGTAAGCACAACAGAAGCAGCAGAAAGCCCAGAGAGAGTGAAGATTTGCTGGGGACTAGGAGGCCTGCCAGCCTCCTGGCCACCAGCACCCCCACCCCACCTCCCCGCCAGTCATGTACCTCGTCACCTATGATGCAGAAAGATTAGTAAAAGCCACCAAGAGCTCCAGGACTCCTCCTCTACCTGTCTGCCTGGATCATAAAGAACCTGCCTTGTGTCTTCTGGCAGGTCTCCTAGCCCCTGGCTAATCTTTACTTTTTCTGGTCCCTACTGCACTCTGCTGCACAGTCCTTTGCCACCCCCATCCTCTGCTGTCACCCTTATATACCCAGTCTCTCAGCTCAGGTGCACCCACTCGCAGTTACACCACACTCCAGGTACCACCATTGGGCATGTGTGTAAAACCACAGGTGTCAATCATAGATGCTAATGGGGGAAGGGCGGAAAAACCTGATCATTCCCATTTACCCTACACTCAATAAACCTGAAGGAACTATTGAAATTCTGTTGAAAATTCGAAGCAATTTCAGTGAGTATTGAACCAGTTTTTCAAAAGTGTAAAAATTGTGTGGTATCATTACTAAATGTAAAAGCTAAGCCCCCCACTCCTCTCCCAGCAAGCAACTGGGAGGCTTGAATGGATAAAGGGAGTGGGTGGGGCTGCCATGGGAACTGATCCATTATGCTGATGATCAGGAGTCAGGACACACCCAAAACTAGTCATCCTAAGGGTTCAGTGAGGCCTGGAGTATAAATAGAACCTTGCCCCCCCCCCCCATTCTCTATGCAGCAGATCTCTCCTGTCTTGCCTGCTGCTTCTCTTAGGCGTGTGTTTCAACAAATCCACCTGTACTATTCTCCACTCAAACTCTGATGAATTCTTTCACCCCATCTCCAGCTTATGCGCTGATTTTTCCCCATTTACAAAAATTAAACACCTCATGACTAGCTAGGAAAAGCAACTGAATGACAGTTGAGAACATGAAATTTACTAGCAGAACTTAAGCAAAAACCTTTGTGGCATCAGTGGAGTGGGGCTCAATAAAAATGAGCATCTAAAGGGCACTTCTTTCATCTGCTGCTGTGCATCTTTGTCAGGAGGTTTTCAGCTGCAATAAGCAATAAAGAGAGGAGGGGAGAGAGATGAACCTACAACCAGAGTTGGAATCTCTCTAACACAAGTGTTTAACCTGTATGTTGTAAAATAACAAAGCATCTTCAGTCGTACCACTCTCACTCATCGCATAATAAAAATTACAACTAATGTTTTATAGTGAGAGCAGTTTTATTATTAATAATAATATATACATACATAGAGATACACATATGACCTTTGTCTCAAACTTAAAAAAAAACTTCCATGTACATTTTATACAAATCTATACATATACAAACATATGTTAATAGTACATGAAATTTTTTTAAAAGATTTTATTTATGCATACAAGAGTTAGGGTACAGGCTATAGGTGGGGGGCAGGGAGGTGAGAGAATTCATCAGAGACAGAGCAGAGAGCAGAATAGGTAGAGAGACTGAAATATACTACTGAGGTGAGGGGAGCAGTGGGCGAGGCAGGAGAAAGGTCTGCCATACCATGTGGGTCCCCTCCCTGGCTGGGGATCCATCTCCCATTGCAATGGCCCCTGAAGCTCCACAGTGCTGCACTCAACCCACAGCACCACCAAGGAGGTCCATACAGGAATATTTTAAAATGTTCTCATCAGTCTTTATGGACTGGATGAACTGTTAAAAAGTTTGAGGAGCACTGATCTAAATAGGAATGGAAAGGGACATTCAGAAGAACCTGAGAAGCTATCATCTACATGGCAATAATGTCTACCCAAGAGCCAGAGGCTGGGAGAGGAACTAGAGGTGCATGTTGTTAGGAGGGGCAGGGCAATTGAGTTGGAGCTAATCTTAATTATTTACATCTGCTATGGTACTATTTCCCCCAAAAACTCATATCCTGAGATGCTAGGCACAGGACTTTAACAGGTGAATTTGGGGGGTGGGCTTGGGGACATAGTTGAATGCATACCACCCATGACTATGTAAAAATAAAAACCCACCTCCTCTATTTCTTTTGAAAGTGCGGTTTTGGTCCAGTGGACTTGCCTCCAACCCTAATTTCCCACTGTGTGGTCTCCGTCTCACACCCAAGCGTGGGCCTTCACCAGGAAAAACTGACCAAAAATATTTGAGGCAAGAATCAATGATACAATTTACAATACACAGCTTCCTATCCTGTCCCTAGCCAGGCCTATCCCACAGCTGGTTTCTCCTTTCCATATGTCATATCCTTTGCTCTTCTAAAGCTTGCGATAAAAGATTTCAGACCAGGTAACCTTTCAGGGTGTCTACCATCTGTGAATATCTTCCCAAATGAACAGTGAAAGAAACACGTTGAAGGTCTTTTTTTAGTAAGATTTTCATTCTGATTGTATCAAAATTGGAATTTTTTTTATTCTTGCCCTTTACTTGCTATCATAGAATGTGAATAAAAGAGGTGTCCTTACCTCAGGCAGGAAGCTTTCCTTGAGAATTCAGTGACTAGAAGTATAATACTTAGGTGGTCATAAATCCTTAGCATAGGTGATATACACCAAGTACTCTGCAGCTTTTCATGACCCATGAGGATGAAAATCTTCCGCAAACATCAAGTGTTGCTGTTAGTATTCATGTGAATGAATAGTCGTTTGAATAATGAGAAAGGTCTTAGAATCAGCTAGCAGGCTCAGGGAGCAGGATGTGACTGAACTCCCATGGGTAATTTGCAACTAGAAATTACAAGTAGAAAATGTGAGTTAAATTGAAATTTCTGAAGCTAAATAAGTCTTCCTGGAATATTAAAATAACCCAATATGAGCCCAAAACAGAAATAGCAGAACTGTAAGCCTCTGTATTGGCAAAGACAGTCAAGAATGTGTTTACACCTGGAACTTTGAGGGGCCCTGGAAATGGAGTGAGAAGCGGACATATAAGTAACCCTTCTCAAAGATGGAACCACACAGGGTGTTTCCACCCAAAGACCAGGGCTACTTTAGCAGCATTGGTGGGCGGTCAGACAAGGGGCAGTGTTCAAGCTACTTGCAATTTTGCAATCCTATTAGTCTCTAAGCTCTGGGCAGTGAAGACATCCCTAAACCCAAAGTGGCAGAGGGAACTGAGTGTGGGCTAGAAATTGAAAAGCCTTCTCTAGCTCTGCACTATATTCAGTTCTGGAAGTGAAAGAAATGTGTTGAGTACCCACAGGAAATGGGATGGGCTGTTTATTATTTCTGTAGGAAAAGGAGGGTGGTCCACCCCTGCGACAAACTCTTACGTTCATCTTTTGAAGGATAAAATGGGTTGAATCCTTCCCAAAAACTATTAAAGTGTTAAGACTTAGAGGAGTTCCTTTCGCTGTAAAATGCCTAATAGTTAGAATGAACATAAGAAGCTGTATGGTCCCTACAAGAGGCAGCTTGTGTCACTACTCTCGAAAGAAGTCAACCTTCAACAGGGACAGAAAATCACATATTTTGTCTAGGAAACAATTAATAACCTTCCCATGATTGAGCTAGTCCACAGATAAGTCAACCCACTTCCTTTTTTAAAAATTTGGTATTATACACAACATAAAATTTCCTGTGAAATTTTAACCATTGTAAGTGTACAATTCAGTGGTGTGGAATATATTTGTCAGCTGTAACCATCACCACTACCTATTTCCAGAATTTTCTCATCATCCCACAAAAATTCTCCATGTTCTCATGACTTTACATGAAATAAACATGCAAATTGTCTTTCTCCTCTTGGACTTGAAGCCCTGCTTCTGTCCTCAATGCCTTGGACATTGGGGAGGACAGGTAGTGGCCACTGTAGGCACAAGTGTCTGAGCTAAAGGTCCATGACCTGAGTGGGCCCAGGGCCTGCACTGCCCGGCACTAACAGAGAAAAGACTCAGACACTCTGCCAGTATTTTTCCAGGAACTCTGCCTCCTCCACATGGCCTGCTCGTTATATGCTGAGATGAGTGCTCAATTAATTTTAACAATGTCATAAGCTAGATAATCGAAAACGATGCACCAGTCTGCTTTCACTCTTAGGGGTTAATGAGAATGGACACAAGATAAACAGTGTTAAGACTGAAAAGCTGACTCCTTCCTCTTGATCATCCATCTGGAGTAGGCTTTTGAAGCTCCAATAGTTTTGTTTATTTAGGAGGCAGCAGTAAATCTCAAAAATTAGAATGATTGGAGCAAGAAGGCCATTTTTCTCACTGGTCTTGGCTCCCTCTACCACTTTAACTTTTCTACCCACAAATATTGGGAATAGCTCAACTGCTTGTGTCTCTGGAGAGCGTGATGGACAACAAGATTTCTTTTAATCTGGAGGTCTCCTAAGATATAGGAATAGCTCTGACAAGATACCACTTCTCTCTGTGCCATTAGACATGCATATTTTTGTCTTTGTTGATTCCTCTGCTGTAATAATATTCTAGTTCCACTTCGTCCATCTCTGAGACATAAACTGAGTGACTGGGGCTTGTGGGTACAGACATCATTACTGATAACAAAATTGAGGCTTGATGCATTGAGTAATTCTAAAATAACCAGCTAGCTCAAACTTCAAATCTTACCTATCGACCACTTCAGGGGTGTTCCCATTCTCATAGGTATTGCATCCGAAGACCATGACTTGGGACCAGGGAGAGAACCAGCAGAAGAAGTAATAAGGAGCTTGAAATCAAACAACCAGAAACTGACATAATATTCTGGATAACAGCATTCAGAACTAGAAACAACGTTATGGATTTATTTAGACTAATGAGTTTGAAGCAATTTGTGCTGGATAAAATGCAGATCCCTAGCCTCTCCCCTGCTTTCTTCATTTATAATTTCAGAAAACTGCATTTTTAAAAAAAACAACTTCCTAAGTTATTCTGGTCCCCTACCAGGTCCAAGAAACAGTGATCACATTGAGCAGAAGATTTACCTGAAAGAACCATAAGCAATCCCTCTTTATTCTGGATGGCACACCTATAAAAGTGGCCTGAAACAGGATAAGCATTTTCAATGATAGAATTATCATAATAATATAATATAGAAAATCTATATTGAATTTAGGATCTGCAAATATCCTCAAGTCCTTTGCTCAGAAATTATCACCATATTTATTATTGACACTTTAACAACACAGGAATGAGGTTTGAAAAACTAAGCATAATTTAAGCCTGCTTAGTTCACGCCACCCTTCTTTCCCATAGTCCTCCATTTCCCACATCCCATAATGAATGTTCATCATCAGCAATGTTCTCATCTCATTGTGGGTATCAAATTATAACACAAACAGATAGAAGGGCTCATTCGACAGGTGCAGCTCACATTCAATTCAATTCACACATTCAATTCAATTCAACAGGTATTTAATGAGCAGATAATTCTATAAAATTTTTAAGTGCTAAGTACTTAATGGATAAGTATATAACTCAGATAGAATTCAAATATAAAGTACAAATGGTAATTGACCATGAGAGATGTACAGTGTTATGTCTTTTCAAAGAAGGCAAAGTGGGGCCTCCCTGGTGGTGCAGTGTGTTAAACAACACACTATGAAGCAAACCACAGCCACTGCAAACCGCAGCCACTGCAAACCACAGCCACTGCAGCACGAGTTCGATCCCTGCTGCCGGCCAGGGAGGGGACCCACATGGCACAGCAGACCTCTCCTGTTGTGCTCGCTGCTCCCCTCAGCAGTGTACTTCAGTTGAAGTGCCTGTTCTGCTCCCTACTCTCTGTGGTGAATCCTCTTACCACCACCCCCACATCTCTGGCCTGTACCCCAATGCTTGTATGCATAAATAAATAAATCTTTTAAAAAAAAAAGGCAAAGATCCATCTTATTGAGGGTATACTAAGGACATAGATCAGCCTCCCAGGGGAGCTCCCATTTGAGATGGAGCTTAAAGGATAATCAATAGAGATGGTCAAAAGAATGCAGCTTGTATATAGGAAATTTTGTGAGTCAAGAAATGAGTATGTTGAGGGTGGGGGTGGTTATAGAGTAATACTTTTTTTTTTCCAGGTTGCTGCTTTTTTTTGCTTTTTTTTTATTACATATATTTGGCACCAATTGTAATCCCCATGCATTACACATCACCATCTCACCAGTGCACCATCACCTCAGTCCCCCGTGCTCCCGTCTGCCCTCCAC
This sequence comes from Galemys pyrenaicus, assembly GCA_019455555.1. Lineage (NCBI taxonomy): Eukaryota > Metazoa > Chordata > Mammalia > Eulipotyphla > Talpidae > Galemys > Galemys pyrenaicus. Next base: position 1,550,910 of record JAGFMF010011929.1, on the reverse strand, counting down.
CCTTTCCCTCTTCCCTCCCCACCAAGTGTCCCCAGTTTGTCTTTGTCTTTTCATTTTTGGTTTTTGTTTCTTTCTTGTTGTTACTATTATTGTTGTTGTTCTTATTCCTTTCCTTGATCTTTGTTTGGTTCCCTTATATTCCTCCTAGAGGAGGAACCATCTGGTATTTTTCTTTTGCCTTCTGACTTACTTCGCTGAGCATAATCCCTTCCAGTTCCATCCATGTTTCTATGAATGCGTCTAGTTTTTCATTTTTGATTGCTGAGTAGTATTCCATCGTGTCTATGTACCACAGCTTCCCAATCCACTCATCTGTTTATGGGCAGCACTCTTTACAACAGGTAAGACCTGGAAACAACCTAGAGTAATCCTTTTTAATGTTAAAAAAGTGTGTTAGGGCTAATGCATGAAGGTCCTTCAAACTAAATAATTTGGATTTCATTTTCTAGAAGTGGGGATTTCTTGGAGTTCTGGAGTAGGGAAGGTGTCACCTAGGACAGACTGAAGTCAGATGAGATTGCAGACAAGGGTTAAGAGGTAGGAGGTAGTAAAATATTTACAAATCAAAAAAATGTTAGAAACCAACTATATTAGGTTCCCATGACTACTATAACAAATTACCACAAGCTTCAGGCATAAAATAAGAAACATTCATTTTGTTACAGTTCTGAAGGTCAGAAGTCTAAACTCAAGGTGGCTCTAGAGAATTTGTTTTCTTGTCATTTCCAGCTTTCCCATCTGTAGCCTTTTCACTTATTGACCCCTGGTCCCTTTTGAAACAAACATGTTATTTTGTAATTAAAATAAAGAGGAGAAAAGTCCAAGAAGGCCAGTGACCATGCAAAGGGAAGAAGTGATGTGACTGCATTGCAGAGATCAAATCTCTAAAATGTACCATCCCCTTCAATCTCAGGAACCATGAAGAATGAAAGACCACTCCCCATATTTGTAGCCTGGCTGACCCTCCAGTACTAGGCTGTTGGTAGAGATTGGGCAGGTGATGTTACTGGGGAAATATGAAGTATCTGTACTTTTGGACAAGCCCACTAGTCCTTGGCTTTTATACTGTGTGACATGAAACTTCCAGAATTTCCATCTAATCAGCCACTAGGAGGAAATCTTTATTTGAAGAACCAAGGCCCTTCAGCATTTCTGACTTTCCACTTGAGAGCCTCCTCTGTTCTGCATTCACAGAGCCCTAACCTACCCAGCTCTAAGCCTGGCTTCAAGTACCTGGGGCAGTGCCTTTGCTCTGGTCCCTTCAACAGCACTGAGTTAGCTCCCAGCGGAAGTTCAACTGGCAGTAGAAGGGAACAGGAATGGTTAGCTGTGTTCTCAGTTGGGACCAGACCAAGGATCTTCCCAACTGCAGAAGAATAGCTGCTACTCTTTCTTCTGCTTGTCCACAGACGGAGGGGGATCTCCTGCCCAACTCCTGCAACAATAGTTGAGATGGCAAGGGGTCACCATGGGATTTTGTAGATAGGCTGGATGGGAGTGAGAGAAGAGGGTAGGGGGCCTGCATGTGCAAAGAGTTCCTGGTCTTAGTGGAAACATTCTTGCAAAAAGATCCCAGCCCAGAAAGCATAAGGCCAGATCCTCCTGTGGCTATTAGCTCTGTGCAAGTAAATTATAAAAGGCCTAATCTGAGCTGTGAGTGGGCTCCTTTGGATATTAAAATACAAACATTTATGCATTTATGCCCTCTTCTAGAAGGATACTTTGGTTTACTATCCATATAATGTCCTGTGTCATAACTACAGTAACATTGTGGAAAGGATCTTTGCAGATGTGATTAAGACACTTGAATGGGAGAGATTATCCTGGATTACCCCAGTGGGCTCTAAATGGATCATAAATGTCTTTGTAAAAGAGAATCTTCGGGATCTCTGTCTGCATTTCTGTCTTTCTCTCACAGACATGCACACACATACACACACATGCACACACAAACACACACACTCTAGGAAGTTATGTAAAGATGGAACAGGGAGTGATTCAAAGATGTTGGCTCCAGAAATTGTAATGATGCAGTCAATAGCCACAATCTAAGAAATGCCAGCAGCTGCTAGAAACTGGAAGGGCCAAGAACAGATGCTCCCCTAGAATCTTCAGAGGAAGTGTGTTCTGCTGAAACCTTGATTATGACCAGAGCTACTAATTTCAGACTCTGGCCTCCAGAACAGTGAAAGAACAAATTTCTGTCACTTTCAACTGCCAAGTGTATGGCAATCTGTTCCAGCAGCCACAGGATGCTAATTTGAGGTGCAAGGTCACTACAAGCTGGACAGTCTTCGGACACACCCTGCTGTTGTTACCTGGTCTCGGGACTTTTCTGCTATAGGTGCCTCCTTTCAGCACCTGTGGAGGAAGAAGCAATGAGAAAAGACAGGAGACCCATTGGCTTGAGTCAGTCTCTCCACTTAGCCTAACAGTGGTTCCCCAGTCTCACAAAAGCAAAGACCAGTTCATTCTCCTTCATCTCCTAGGGGCTGAAGTAGAATGGGGTTCAGCCACAGTCAGCACTTCATGTTTGAAAATGAATGCTATAGGCATTACTTTGCAGGGTTGTTTATTGTGGGGCCTAACTTAGAAATATATAAGTATTTTGAAAGTCGTAATACAGTAAACAGTAAACAAAAGACGTATGGTCTCTGAACTGGGTTCCTTGCAGTGAGCAAGATACAGCTGGGATTGGGCTGGCTAGAAGCCAAATCTGCTACACACGCAGAGAAAGGGAAAATGTTGCTCAGGGGACCTAAGCAGAATTGGAACCCGGAGGCTGTTTCTGTGAAGGCAAGGAGACGGTCTTTTTAATGTGCTGAGCAGTTGTGCAGCATGCATTTGACTTTGCCAAATTGCTCTACTCCCTGTAGACAGTGAAGGCTGGAGAGACAGGAAAATGAGTACCCTTTATAAGGAAGGTTGAGTTTGGGAGGATGTGGATGCATGTGATAAAAAATAAAGTTGATCTTTGTCCCCACTTCCTAGCACAGAACTTCACAATTCCTTGGAGTTTTTTGAGTATTAGGAACACCTTTTATTATTCATAACAAGCCTATTTTGACCATACCAGAGTTTAAGCTAACAAAGTGACCCATGTGGACCCTTAAATTGCTGCAAGAAGGGACTGGACATGCCAAAAAGACAAAAGTAGATGATCAAAAGTTTGGAATTTTCTGTGCACCCCACAATCTCCAAGGAGGGACAAGGAAGTGGAAACTGAGTCCAGTCATATGACCAATGGTTAAACCAATCATTGCTACATAATGAAACTCCAGTAAAAACTCTAGACACCAAAATTCAGGGGGGCCTCCTAGTGCATGAACACATCAATGTACTGGGAAGCTGGTACACCCTGACACAAGCTGCTATACTGAGGATCTCTCCAGATCCTGCCCTATGATTCTCCAGCTGCCTACTCATTTGTAATCTTTATAGTAAAACAACAATTAGAAGTATAGCACTCTCCTGGGTTCTTTGAGATTCTCTAGCAAATTAACATAACTGAGGGGGTTGTGGAAAGCTCCAAATTCATAGGAAGGCCAGAGAGGAGTACAGGTAAACTAAGGAAACCCACCTGTGACTGGCACTGAAGTAAGGGCAGTCTTGTTGGGTGCTTGCCTTTGAACTTGTGAGTTCTGACATTGACTCCATATAGTGTCATAATTACATTGAACTGGAGGACTCTCAGCTGGTGTCAGAGAATCAGTGTGAACTCAGTACAATATTCAATTCCTTTAGCTTCTGCTTTTGAAAGTCAGTGACAGAGGAAGTAGTCACTGCCTTTGACTGACCAAACAAGAAGGACTTTGGGAATACAGCCATGTGATTCCAGCATCACTTATACCATGAACCCTAGAGCAATGTTTTCACCTCTGTAGGGTCTTCTACGATGTAAGTCAACTTAGCGCTGCATGAGAATCATCTGAGAAATTACAAATGCACATTTTCTCAGCCTCAGTCTTCTGAGTCAGAAAGAGGTCTGATCTAGAAAGAGGTCCCAGAGATTAGTATTTGTTAAAAGAACCCCTACTGGTTCTGTTGCAGTGAATGGGTAATTGACCCAGTCAGGATTCCCCCAAGTTCCATGATGATAAGAACAACCTGCACCTCATTGCAAATCTACCAAATCAGACTCTCCATATGGGAGAGGGATATGGGAATTAGAAATTTAAAATGTTTCCAATGATTCTTAGCACCACAGAAGTTTCTAGAGTGAGACCTAAAGCAGTGATTACAAAAGTGTGATGGTGGGACCAGCATCCTCTGTATCACCTGGAAACTTGTTAGAAATGCCAAGTCTTAGGTTCCATCCTAGACATACCAAATCGGAACCCCCAGGTGCAGGAATCTGAGACTGAGTAAGCTCTTAGCTGATTCTGATGCTGCTCAGTTTGAATACAGAGAACCTCTAATGGTCCAGCTAGCCCTGGACAGATAAGTCCAAATCTTCATGACAATTGTATTCCTGTCTTTGGTGGACTCAAAAAAAGTAAAAGATCAGTCCTAGACCCTACTTTCCATTGAGGCTGACTGGGAAACCTGAATATGCTGCCAGAAGCAGGAAGGCGGAAGTCAGGATGGAAACTGTTTCCACCAGCTTCCATGAGAGCATCAACCCTTTTGTGGGAGTTACCCATTGCAGAAGCTGCTAAGGCACTGTTCTCTTCTCTAAATAAGTAACAATTTTTGCAGGCTTATCTAGTTTGGGTCTTCTAGTGTCTTTAAAGCTCAAAGGTAATGTTACCTGAAGAAACTACAAAGAGATTGTATAGTCTGATCCTATTTTACCAATTAATTGGAAGGATTTGATATGTAAAATCAAAGAATCTTGCTCATACAGTGAGATGTTAATCATGTCTCAATAAACTGTATCAATTAAAAAGATATACTCAAAAGAAAAAAGAAAAAGAAGAAAAGAAAGCAAAAGAACCCAGAGCTAGTTAGTAACTTCTCCACACTAACAGAGATACCAACCAACACAGTTTGTGAAAAACTAGACTGTCAGATTCATTACCCAAGCTGCATCCTTTGATTGTTCTCAGCAAAGCATGTAAGTAACAGATACCTGACATTTAAACCCTAAGATTCTCCAAACACAGCAGAGCATTTAGGGCTGTGCATACATATTCAGTGAATTTCAGATATCTGGGAATGGTGTGGATTTAGATTCCTATTGGCATGGAGGGTGCGGGGGAGAAAAAGGGGAGATAAATAAGGGAAATGAAAAGAAAATTATTTTTCCAAGCAATCACAGCTTTTGCTCCAGAGTTGCCCTCATACATCTTCCTTTTTCCTTAGAGTTACAAAATAATTTGGTAAACATAAATATCCCAAGTTTATCAATGAGGAGATACTGCCCAGAGAGGCAAAGAACTAAGTCCAAGCAGTGGGCCAAGAGTACAGGCAGATTTAAAACCCTCAACGCAGGATCCGATGCTCTTCCCATGAAGCTGTGCTGCTCTGCCGAGTTGCTTTGGAACTGGTTATGTGATTTCTCTCAATCCCTAAATCCCTGAATCCTAAACTTGACTACACATTAAAATTGTTGGGATATTTTAACAAATGCTAATAGTTGCTACTCTTCCTCTCATTCTCATTAAAACATTGGGCCTCTGGGGGTGGAGCCAGGATATTGGTATTTTTTAAAGCTCCCAGAGAAATGCTAATGTGTAGACAGGGACATAGCCACTTTTCTAAATGTTCAATTTGCTTCAAAATAATTTAGTTAAGGGAATAGATACTGTTCTTTAAAGCAAGTGGTGCTAATTTAATTCATTAAATTACTCAAACCTAGGATTCAATTATATTTAGCTATTCGATGAAGAGAAGAATGGGGAAAAGAGAGACAGTGGAGTCTTTGTTCAATCATTATTTGTGATCTTGTTTGCAAGACTGTTGTGATATCAAAATTAACAGCTCATTTCAGGTACCACTATCCCTCACTCCCACCCCAAGATTCCCAAGAACTCAGTGTTATCTTGGTGTTTGAAATGCATATATGTTTAAAGATAATTATAGAAAATTGAAAGTTAATTATTCTGAACATTATTTTACCAGAAAGAAAGTTCTCTTTAAATTTAACAGGTCTTCTATTTAAGGCATTTTTTGCCATGTTCTAGGTTAAACATAGAAAATGATGATCTCATCTAAGTCCTTGGGTCTTATCCAAGAAACTTTTTAATTAATGGCATCTTCATTAAGGTTAAAAATAGATCTTTAACAAGAGGTCTTTCTTTTAGGAAACCTATGCCTCTCCCTCTTCAATTACAACTTCCTGGTGTAATATGTGTTCCCAGAAATTCTAGTCCTCTTGGTCTGATTCTCTAGCAGCTAATTTCCACAGAGACTGGGAAAAACTAACCCTCTACTTCTGAGCACAAAGACTTGTGCTGGTGGGGGGCAGTGAGGGGCCCCAGTGAGCCTCCCTGCCAACTTTTCCCATTGGTGATACTGGGACAGATGGCCAGACCAGTCTGTAGTAGGAGGAAGGGGGCACCGAGCAAGTTCTGGACGGTTCTAGCAGACAGGGGGTAAAGGAAGGAGTTTTGAAGCCCTCAGTGGCTTTTATACCTTTTATTGTCAGAGGTGGCCAGGTACATGGCAGGCATGAGGGCCGGGGGGCCAGGAGGCTGGCAGGGCTCCTAGCCCCCGGCGCATCTCACCCTCTAGGCTGCTTTCTACTGCTGCTGCTGCTGCTTGGTACTCTCGTTGCTCGCTCGGTACTTGCTGCTGCTGTTTGGTACTGGAGTCCTCCTGACACTGCTCATATAAGCCCGTGTCCAAACTCAGGCGCGCCCACTTGCGCATGCGCACCTAGGCATGCGCACAGCACTGCAGGTATCCATCATTACACCAGTGGCGGGAGGGCAGAAAATCCTGAGACTTTTCTCAGACCCTACACACTCCCAAATTACTTCCCCAGAAAACTCTTTCAGCCTGAACCAGAAAGTGACTTAGAGATTGACATTTCATTGTGCCTGAAATTTTTCATACCTTATTTACTTAAATGTTTATCTTGTCTTAAATTTTCAAAATAATTTGCTTCAAAATAATTTAGAATTATGCTTGGAGTAAACTGTTCTTCAATTAAAACCTTCTTAGTTTTTGGGATCTTCCTCAGCTTCTCCAGATTAAAAGAGAAGTTTCAATATTCTACAATTCAAAGAAAAAAAATCTTTGAGACAGACTGTAGGGTAAAGGTTGATCAGGTTTTTCCACCCTTGGTGTAATGATGGAAACCTGTGCGCATGCCTGCGTGGGCATGCGCAAGTGGCTGCACCTGGGCTGATGCACGAGGCATATAAAGCTAGCGTCTCGAGGAGGCTGGTGGTGGTGTGGTGCGGTGGAGTGTGAGGGATAGCATGACGGCGACGGCGGCGAAGACAAAGAATCTGCTTGAACTGATGATGAACCTCCTCCCCGGTCTGGGATGTTTGCAAGACAGACAGACTTAAGTTACTAGAATTTCTTCGCCTGGAGGAAACTGGCTTTGGGGTAACCCATTAATTGCCTAAATGTATACAAAGATTACTCTAGGGAAGATGGTAGCCAGCTATTTTGCACATTCCCTGAAAAAAAGAACAAAGGAGGCCTAGTTAGGAGGGATTGCCACAGGAGGGATTTAGTGGGATTGATTTAAGGAGAACCTGCATTGCAGAAGCAGGTGAAAGAGCAAGAACTGTCTTCTTTAAAACCTTGAAAAGAAAAACATACTCCATTATATTGACTGATATTAGTTATTCTTGAGAGTTGGAGAATTAGTCAAGATATTTTCACTGTACATTGACAGAAACTCAACAACTAGCTCTATTTTAAAAGAGGAAATCACTGACTCCCATGGATGTAAAGCCAAGGAGTGAACGACATGCACTGCAAGATTCCAGTGTTCAAACAATAAAATGTACACCCTGTCTCTCTCCATCTCTCCCCCTATTTAACTTTAGTTTCCAAAGACTTTCTTTTTATGACAGCAAGATGGCTGTAGGCAGTTTTGAGTTTACTCCTCTGTTAAAGCTTCTCTTGTCATACCCACACCAATAAAAGATCCAGACTAGTCGGGAGTCTGTCACTGAACCAGAGTACTCTAATCCATCAGACTGAGTTGTGTGCCTGCTTCATAGCAGAAGCAGCGAGACCTCTCAATTGGTTGAACCCACAGATCATAAGGAGTCCAGAAAAGAGTGCTTGTAGAGTAAATGGAAGTTATCAGGTTTTTCTGCCTTCCTGCCAGTAGTGTTGATGACAGACCCCTGTGGACCAGCACGCATGCCTGATGGCAGGCACCTGGAGTGAGGTGTGGGCGTGCATAAGTGGGTGCACCTGGCCTGAGACGCTGGCCATATAAGGGTGGCATCATGGGGATGCAGGATCAGAAGTAGCAGAACAGCAGCTCAGCAGAGGAAGTGGCAACAGAGAAGCAGAGGCCAGAGAACCCAGACAAAGTGAAGATTTGCCAGGGGCAGGGAGGCCTGCCAGCCTCCTGGCCCTTTGGTCCCCCTGCCTGCCATGTACCTGGTCGCCTCACTACAAATGATGTAGAAAGATCAATAAAAGCCTGAAAAAGCCACCGAGGGCTCCAGGACTCCTCCTTTACCCATCTGCCCAGCTCATGGTGAACCTGCCCCGTGCCCTCCTGCCACTACAGAGTTCCAGAAGGAAAAGAGGAAAGACAGAAAAAGCAACAGTGCCACTTATGAAGAATTGAAGACATAGAGGGAAGCAGCCATTTGTCTCTTTGCTCTCTATGATGCTTGGTGATTCTGTCCCTGGACAAATCCACCTGGCGACCAGTTAGGCAAGGGGCCCCAGGATGCTGCCCACAGAGGTCAGTGTCCCAGAGCAGAGAAAGGTGCAGAGCAGAGGGAGAATAATCAGCACACCAAGAGGGTATCAACAGACATCCAACTGCAAAGCGTAAAGCTAGTGTTACTCTTTTACAAGCTCTTCCATCACCAATGAAGGGAACACTAAATCTACAACTCTTCCCTGTACATGTGTATGTGTGAATGTGTGGCTGCGGCTTCAGATTCTGATAAAAGCAAAGCGTGACCTGAGCTCTGTAACTTGCTAGTTACATGTCTTGAACAAGAAGTTTAATTTCACCTGGTCTTGGTTTCCTCACCTATAAATCGAGGATAATAATAGTACTCACCTAAAAAGGGTTCACTTTCATTGAGACAATCCATGTAAAGTGCTTAACACAGTGCATGGTGCAGACTAAAGGCCCAAAGACGCACTCAATAAGGGCTGACCCTTTCAGAGCTATCTCTTGAACCAAGAGGTTCACTGATCTTGCAAAAGCAGGCAATTTTTAGGACAAATCCACTCTAAATTAAAATTGAGAATGAAGACAGACAAGCATCTCTCAAGACTGCAAAGATACCGCTCCACTAACAATGCAGACCCAAATCTCATCAGAAGCATCTGTGTGGCAGGCAGTGGGACACGGGGGTTTCCCTAAACAGGAGGCTATGATTGCTTCCCATCTGTGTGACCAACAGGCCCGTCCTGGTGGTTTTCTCCAAAGACTGTTCTCCAAATACCAGAGAAATTACTAGGAATGTTAAAATGATACTTTTCCAACTTCAAATCATTAAACAGAATAAAATGCCTTAGTTGGCTCAAGTAACTATACCAGAATATCACAGAGAGTGGTATTCTGAGTGGCTTAATGCAAAAACTTCTCTTTTCCCAGCCTACACATCCCAGATCTCCAGCTGGATCAGTTTCTGGTGCATGAACTGTTCCTGGCTTGCAGGTGTTCATTTTCGGACTGTGTCCTCACATGGCCTTTCCCTGGTGTGTGCCTGTGAAGATTTCTCTCTCTCCCTGTGTGCCCCTTTCAATGTGTGAATTCTGGAGGATACATTTAAGTCCATAGCACAAAACAAAATAAAACTGTAGTTCCATAAGTCATCCAGTTACTTTTTTTCAGCCCACCTGAATACTACTGGCTAAGAAAATTGTCTCATCAAAACCCACAAATATTATCTTGGGGCAATACCGCCACTCATAAGCACAGCCAGCAGAAACCTGTCCATATATTCATCAGAATACACATATAAGAATGTTCATAGACCAAAATAGAAAACAACCCAAATATCCTTTTACAGCAGAATGGAGAAACAAATGCCATTATATTCACACAGCAAAACACAGCAGTGAAAACGGGCAACGTGGTTAAATCACACATACCTAATGAAAGAAGCATGATATGGAAGAAGTACTTGTCATATGAGTCAAACTCAATATTAGGCAAATTTATGGTTTGGAAGTCAGAATAATAATTTCCATTAGGAGAAGGGGTGATGATTCAAAGGAACCATGGGGGTGAAGGTTCTGGGACTCTAGTCGTGTTCCAAGCTTCCATTTCCTAGTCTGGGTGCTGGTTACAGTGTGGTTATGATGTGAAAGTTCACGGAGCTCTGAGCTTTCTGTTTATGCACTTTCCCGTATGCACGTCAGACTTCAGTAAAATCCATGCCTCCAGCTCTGACATCGAATTCTGGGCATCTCCAGCTTTCCTGTTCCTCCACGTGTGTCTTTGATTGCCTGCATCCCGTGTGCATTCTGCAGAGCCAGGGCAAGAGGTGCAGAGGGATGGGAGGAAACACAAAGAGAAGCGCTACAAAAGCCCACAGGAAAGAGGGAAGCACCCTGAGTGAGTAGGGCACAGGCAGAAGCCAGCGAGAAAGAACTAGTGGGGGTGCAACGAAGGGGGACTTGGGCAATGAGAGTAAAATTAAACAGGAGTGAATAAAATGTTTGTTTGCTGCAAAGGCAGATAATATGGATAATCTAAAAGGAAATAAATTACTTAGCAGAATCATTTACTTTTATATCTGAAACTGAATGTGGGAGGGAGAAAACAGGTTCATTGACAGAAAATGCAAATAAGGACAGGCTGGCTTCCAACTCATTTGCATTTGAATCCTTGGAACATTTCCTGTGAAAAAAAGATGTGAAGAACGTTCCATCTCACCCAGCAGATATGCTGATGTTTTCGCTGTCACCATAGGCCTGCTCATAATATCAGCTTTGAAAACTAAGGGATGTGAATATCCATGTAGTCAGGCTCTGTGCAACTTTAGTCTGAAATGACAGGACTCTGACAATCAGACTCCCAAACTTATTTAGGTACCAATTTATAGATATTGTCACTGTCTTTATACAAAAGGACCAAAGAAGTATTTTATACTCTCAGGAATGAAAGTAGGGAGAGGGCTGGGCAGTACTGGGGTGTGGGTTCCTGCCTTTAAAAGTTACCTAGAAAAAAGGGTAGCCTAAGACCATGATCACCCCCAGGAAACACTTAGATGTAGCATCATCACCGCTCCCAATCCATCTCACGATTGACTCCTGACCAGCAGCACTGCTTTATGAATTTTGTACACATCCCACGCAGTCCTCACAGGTGTTATTTCAACTGCTCATGAACAAGAAAGATGATCCTCAGAGATGCTGTAGCAGCAGGAAATGGGTGTCACAGGAGCAAGGTTCAGGATGGTTCTGGGCAGACGGGTCAGGGATAGAGAGTCTTGGAGCCTCGGTGGCTTTTATTCTTTATTTAGTAGAGGTGGCCAGGTACATGGCAGGCAGGGGTGCCGGGGGACTGGGAGGCTGGCAGGCCGCCCAGCCCCTGGCGCATCTCACCCTCTCCGCTGCTGTTGCTGCTACTGCTGCTGCTGCTGCTCCTTCATCCTGTCAGTTCTGTCGATCGGTCCTCGCAGTTCTGGCGTCCTGATGACGCTGCCCATTTATGCCAACTCAGGTGCGCCCACTTGCGCATGCCCACCCTGGAATGCTCGCAGCACCGCAGGTGTCCATCATCAGTGGTGGGAGGGTGGAAAGACCTGATCAACCTTTACCCTACAGTCCACCCCCTTAGGTTTTCCACCATACAAATTATACATCAAATTACCCATCAAGCAATGCAGCAAAATACAAAATGCAAATGAACACATATGCCTAGGCACAGTACTAACCTAGGGGCAAAAGACATTATTGGCACCAGCAGATGATCCACCATATCTGCTGCTGAAGGTACCGATTACATGCGAGGTGGGAACCACTCACGACATCTGCCATCTCACGCCAGGAGTCGTCAGGCTTCCTGGCCTTCTCTGGCTGTGGTCTCAGCCACAAGCCACACACCGCACCCACCCCCAGGGTTCTCTCACTCTCGGGATTGGCGATTCTATACTGTGGGGGTAATCGCCCAATCCCCAGGGTACTCTCTGCTGTCACTCCAACACTCGGCTTTCACAGCCACATGTGACACGCAGCCCCTGCACTCAGGCCAACCCTGTGCACGCGCACACGGGTTGGGGATCCGTGGATACAAGCTCCACATGCGGCCTCTCTTGGGTCCCCTTTTCGGCTATGGGCTCCATCACAAGCCACGTTCCCTTCCCGTCCCCCCAGGACGGTTCCTCAGCTCCTCACCCTCACTAAACAAGCGGGGCATCACCCACAGGTGATTTTAAGAAACTTATTGGCCTTCTTTAACAAATAGGCTGCTTACCAGCCACTTTGGGTTTCCCCAGCTTAGTGCCAGCTTTTGCCAACCTCTCCTCTGCCTGGCTGCAGAGAGCTTCCTGCCTCTGCCACTCTTGGGCTTTTCTACGCCCAGGCTGCTTTTGGCCACCAAGGCTTACTGACTGGCCATGCCTCTATTCCATCTCCTGGGGTGTACAAACAATCATCCACCCCCAGGGTCCATAAACATAACCTGCCTTTTGACGGGATTGTCAGTCCATTAGTCCATTAGTCCTTTCCTTGCGTCAGCAGTGGGCGAGCTCTGAATCGTGGTCCTCTTTTGGTCTGCTGCCTTGGGTCATGGGCTGGTCCTCACAGGCACCTCCTCTTCTCAAGGTCTTGTCCCGCAGCTCCCGGACCTGTCCACCTCCTGTGCTCCTGCAGCATCTTCCCGCAGCATCCTGGTCTTCAGCCACCTCCTGTGCTGCCATTGCTCTGCCAAGTTACATGTTCGTGGCCTGCCACCTCTCAGTCCCTCCTGCAGTCTTCTTGGGGCTCCGCACCCTTCTGCATCGAACCATCCTGCCGGCTACTCCAATTGTAGTAGCAGAAAGGAGACACTGGTGCAAGGTTTGGGATGGTTCTGGGCAGATGGATCAGGGATAGAGAGTCTTGGAGCTCTTGGTGGCTTTTCATACTTTATTTAGTAGAGGTGGCCAGGTACATGGCAGGCAGGCCTGACAGCCTCCCAGCCCCCAGCGCATCTCACCCTCTCAGCTGCTTCTTCTCTCTCTCTCTCTCTCTCTCTCTCTCTCTCTCTCTCTCTGCTGCTGCTGCTGCTCCTTCGTCCTGTCAGTTCTGTTGGTCATTCCTCGCAGTTCTGGCGTCCTCATGACACTACCCATTTATGCCCGTGTCCCAACTCAGGTGCACCCACTTGCGCATGCCCACCCTGGAATGCTGGCAGCACCACAGGTGTCCATCATCACAGTGGTTGGAGGGTGGAAATACCTGATCATTCTTACCCTACAGATGCTAACCAACAAACCCAAGAACACACAGCCCATCAAAAAGACTGGATTTCTCAGGTCTGTTTGACTCCTAAATAATGTTCTTTGCATTTCTGCTCTGTCTTCTAAAGTGAGTGAAATTTTGCAGAGATTGGTAAGACTAGGGTGAATGAGACGACGGGAAAATCCAGGAGCAAAGAAATGGTCTCTTAAAGCAAAAAGGAATAGGACTAAAGAGTCGTAGGGAAAGTTAGGGATAATTAGGCAGCTTCAGGGGCTGTGCAGACAGGGACTTCAGGAGAGTTAAGGAAGGCTCCAGAAGTAAGGGCAACAATCCCAAAGGGGACTAATCAGACACCCAGGACTAGGGGCAACAGGACAGTCCAGAACAGGGATAAAGATGCGTACGCTAAGATAAGAGCTGGGACACAGACTTAGTTCTGGGCACAGAGGTGTTGAGGTAGTCAGTGAGACCACTGAGAACAATCACAAAGAGACCAATGGGGCTTTAGAATAATTAGGGAAACAAGGTCTATATTCCCTGAGGTACACTCCACTTCAGCTCCCTTGCCCCTCCCTGGTTCTGCCGGCTTGGAAGTCCCACTTTATTTCTGTTTCTTTTCTCCTTAATAAACTTTTTCTTTCTCTGAACAAATCTCTTGAGGCCTCTCAAATCTCTGAACAGGCCTCTTCTTGCCTGAGCGTCTGCAGAATTCCTGCTGCAGCTTCATGAGACACCAACCCGTGGTGGTTTTAGTGGCTGGGACGAAGCGCTGCCACTGCAGCCTGGATCCATTTCTGGCTGGAAGACTAGGCCTGAAAACCTGAGATTACTGTATAGAAAGGTTTATAATATCCTACTCTCTGCTCTTCTTCCCTATTAAGGAGGTTGTAAGGACTGTGTGGGGGTGGAGGGGAAGAAGGGAGAAATAGGGGAGACTGAATAGACTCTGGATGGGTTATACCCAAGAGAGATAAGTAGGCTTAAAGTGCTATCCCTAGAAGTTTCAATGGCATGTACTGCAGTAATTCCTTGGGACTAAACCTGAGGATCTAGCCAGATCTATAAGAGAGAAAGCTCTGGAAGAATAATCCAGTGACTAGGAGGAAAATTCTGTGTTGTTTGACACTCTGCCTGCGACTTTAGCAGTCATGGATGATGTGGGTGCAAAGCAGCAGATCTGCTTCAGAAGCTGAAAGATAGACAGGGTGCTTGTAGGGTAAAGGTTGATCAGGTCTTTCCACCCTCCCACCACTGATGATGGACACCTGTGGTGCTGCGAGCATTCCAGGGTGGGCATGCGCAAGTGGGCGCACCTGAGTTGAACACGGGCATAAATGGGCGGCGTCATGAGGACGCCAGAACTGTGAGGACCAACCGATAGGACCAACAGTACTGATGAGCAGCAGCAGCAGAGAGCGAAGCAGCCGAGAGGGTGAGATGGACTCCCAGTCCCCCGGCACCCCTGCCTGCCATGTACCTGGCCATCTCTACTAAATAAAGTATGAAAAGCCACCGAGGGCTCCAAGACTCTCCTTCCCTGACCCGTCTGCCCAGAACCATCCTGAACCTTGCTCCTGTGCCCACCTTTGCTGCTGCTACAGTGCTTCAGAATGAAAGCCTCCTAGAAAGGAAGGGAGAAATGACCCAAGAGAAGAGACAATATGAGATGAGTCGAGGAAGCAGAGATGTGATTCAGGACTACAAGTTTGGCTGAGTGTGGGAGAGAAAGATACAAAAAACTCTGCATCATCGGGCTCCATAGATATATGGAGGCATGTTTAGCATGGCAGTGAAGTTTGAGGTCCCTCATTCCCAAAGGTCTTCCCAAGGGGCTCTGAAAGGCACTGATGATATATTCATATGATCATATAATTGGTGAAACTTGGGGTTGGGGGGAGGCAGAGATGTTTTATCTGAGATTGGTTAAATTGATCGCCATTCCAACTTCCCCTTTTTCTTATTCCTCCTTTCATCAAGGAGCCCTGGAATATCCATGGATCTTTCAGGGATCTAACTACAGGGACATTGGGTTGGGAATAATTTTAATGTGGGTACAATGGAACACATTAATATGATTTTCAATCATTTCTGTGACTAGTTATTCCTTGCAGGTATGGCTTCTGGGAATCTACCTGCCACTGTACCCAGCATCATAACATAAAGAGGCAGAGCTGGAGGTGGCACACGGATATGAACAAGCTCTCCAGTGATGGGCAGGAAAGTATCTGGATGGTGGGCAAGAAATAAGCTTTACAGTGTGTAGGGTAAAGGTTGATCAGGTCTTTCCACCCTCCCACTGTGATGATGGACACCTGCGGTGCTGCAGGCATGCGCAAGTGGGCGCACCTGTGTGGGACACGGGCATAAATGGGCGGTGTCATGAGGACGCCAGAACTGTGAGAACTGTGAGGACCAACAGACAGAACCGAGAGAACCAGCAGGAGCAGCAGCAGAGAGAGAAGAAGCAGCCGAGAGGATGAGATGCGCCAGGGGCTGGGAGGCCTGCCCATCTACCTGGCCACCTCTGACAATAAAAAGCATGAAAAGCCACCAAGGGCTCCAAGACTCTCCTTCCTTGACCCGTCTGCCCAGAGCCATCCAGAACCCTGCCCCCTGTGCCCCCAATCCTGCCGTTACACAGTGTTTGGAGCTAGATCTCGCCTAAGAAAATTCCAGTCATCAGATGAGTAAAGCTGAAGCAGAGGATTTGGTTCTCCTCAACACCTAATTAGCACCCAAACATGAAGCGATGCCTGTGTGTGAAGTTGGTGGGTTTTAGTAAACACAACTATCAATAAATAAGTTCTGATGATCTGTGGTAGAGAAAAGACAATTATTTTGCTGTTCTCGCCATAGAAAATAATATTATAAAATTGCTGTCATGAAGAAGTGATCAAAGAGCAGGCAGTCAAAAAATTGGAAGAAAAATACATTATAAAGGTGTCTGAGGCAAATCAATAATAAAAAAATACTGTTATGATTTTTGTGATGCTTATATCAGTCAATTTATTAAAAGTTATGCTTGGTTTTGGTTTATTTTCACATCCTAACTACATATTCATATTTGTATCTCATTTTGAATTTAAATTTTTCTATTTCTACTTTTAAAGAAGTCCACAAGGTTGAGTAAGCTTCAAGCTGACCCGACCCCTGACTAAGGAAGTGAGCTCAGAAGAGGTATTAGCAAAGGTTTCCCAACCTTTCCCAACCAGAGAGGATTCGCTGGGACCACCATGAGATGAGGAATTTCTTAGGAACCCAGAGGGAAGTAGTTACATGGCTGTCAGCTGACCTCCTATGGGGGAGGGGAGAGGCGGCTTATCAGCCAGTATCTGTGGGTGTTTGCAAGCATAGGATATGGCAGTGGACAGACAAAGCTGTTAAAGCATCTGGTATGGTCTCTACCCACCTGTAATTTACACCAGGTGAGTGAGATTCTCTGTTTGAACCAGGAGGGCAGTTCCAAAATCTTTGAAACCAAACCAAGCCTGGCTTGTCAATAAGGGAAGTGACACTCAAGAAAATTCAAGGACAAAGAGGATGTGTCAGGAAAACCTATGTCCTAAAATTCTGGAGAATGTGTACCTTTAATCCCATTATACACTAAGCCCTTTGATGGCTCTAAGGAACTTTTGTTCTCAAAGCTTTGACAGTTGTTTCTTCCAAATTCTATCATAGGCAGGCATACAATGACATCCATAATAGGGTACCATAACCCATTACACCTTGGCTTCCCTGAGAATTAGTGCTTGGGAACAAATTCAAATTAATTATCTGGCTCCAAGATGGCAGGATTAACCTTTAAAGTGGATGCAATGACCATGATTTACATAATTTATTAATCATTTTTCAATAGAGTTAATATTTAGAAAGCAAGTGGGGAGAAATAAATTATATCTTATAGCTTTGCATGAACGCCAGGCTCAGCTCGCAAAAGAATAAAATTAACATTATCTAAGGTATAGAACATATTAGGTGCCTGAAGCAATAAATTAGATCACAGGGATAATTAAAAACCCTTCCAGAGTCTTCCTGTATGTAATAGGCGTCTGTCCAGAAAGTAAATAAACAATGACATACACCGGGAGCGGACTTCATCCATCTCTCTTGTTTTGGAGTCCAAACAGAGACCTCCCAATCTGATAAGACCTTATAAGATATTTGATGGGCATGTGTAATAAACATTGAGACCATTTGTCTAAGGAGCTGCAGGGATTATATGTCAAATTGAATAAACAGGCTGAAAATATCCAAATAAAATTTAATTTGAATCTCTTATCCTACATTTCTTATCCGATCATTCCATTCATTTAGGCTCCATTAAGGGCAGGACACATGTGTTCTATTCTGATTTCTACACAAAAAAAAAAAAACTTAACATCTGGGCAACTGGAATAGTCCGTTCTCTATTCTCAAGGAATTTAGTGCTCTCAGAGCTGTTATTTGAAGAGTCAGAAGAGTTCTTGGAGAGTGCGGTTAGAGAGATATGCCTTATTCAAAGAGAACTGTCTAAACCTAAAAATTCTGAATATTTAGATTGTCCCAAAGGAATGACACAAGAAAAGGAAGAATGGAAAAACAGAAAACTATGTCACGTTTAAGTTTTTCCATTAAAAATTTCATTTTCCATAAATGAAAGTAGTAACTGTGCATTTGCACACAAACAGAGAGAAGGTGGATTCATAAATATACAGGACTTCTCTTTCATGAAGAACATAGTGGATGGATCAGGGGCCTGGACATCCATGCAGCTGGGTTTTAGCCCTGAGCGCCAATTAACTAATAGATAGCCCTGAGCAAACACACACTACTCCTGTGATTGAGAAGGATCCTGATTTGAAAACCAAGGGCTACATGGTACCTAGTTCATAGCACAGTAGTTATGGATGGCCCAGCTTGTGTTTGCAGCTCATCCGTTAATGCTGCAGCGCTCCAAGCAAGACATTTAAATTCTTTAGCCTCACTTTCCTCATCTGTAAAATAGAGAGATGAATAGAACCTACATCATAGGATTGCAGGGCTGATTAAATAAATAAATGTAGCAAGCATTAGTACACAGTGCTTATAACAAGGGTTTGGGCAAACCTGTCTCTTATTAGATATTATAATCTAGCTGTAAGATCTTCCAGCTATATCATCCTGTAGTACTAGTTTCATGATATAAAGGAAATCCACAGTTGGGCAATATTACAAATTATAAGTCTGTATATTGTGTCAATTCCTGAAAACATACAGATAATATTGCATAGAAGAAGGAAGCTGCAAAGCGTTATCAGCATATATATGTTTTGGGTAAAAACAAGAGGTATATTGACAAGAAATGGAAGGAAGTCCTCATCGAGACAATTCAAATATTACATTATCTTTTTTTCTAAAGTTGTTTGAGAGTTCAATACTCATTTAACAACAAGAAACTGAAACTATGATAAGTGATTTTGCTTCTCTTCTTTTTCTATGACTTTCTCCCAGATAAATAGAGATTGCCATTTAGGGGTACAGTTAGTGCTCGAGGGCCCTTGGAAAATCATCCTGCCAAGGTGATGGATCTAGTTGTTTTGTGGCTTATCTTGCAGTTTTTTTACAAAAAGCTTTTCAAAAGAGAAAGATGGTCAGTCCCTTCTAGTAGAGTTCGCTGAACATCTTTTCTCAAAAAATGTTCCTATTAGTTCTTCTCCAGCTCAGCCTCAAGCATTTTAAGAAAAGCCCATAAAGTGAGCCTACTCCATAAATTAAATGGAGACACTCTTCATCAAACTTCAATGTTTTACGTCTTGAGTTTGAGTGGAACGAAAGGTTGTGAAATCCCACTGCCATTTTAGTGCACTGGGGAGGGAGAAATCAGCTGTTGAGTCAGGAATAGGAAGAGTCACCCTGAAAGGAGATTTTAAGTGCAGGTTCCCAGGCCTCTGGATTCAAAGCTAATGGGCTTTCTAACCTCCCAGCGAGCCCCACTGTGCAAGGTCTCTGTATTACTCTGATAATGATTGGAATAACAAGAACTCAGCTGTTAAGTGTTTTCTAGACCTAGGCACTGTGTGAAGCACTGGGCACACTTACATTTAATTCTCACAACAGTTCTAAATGGTAATATTGACCCTATTTTACAGATGAAGAGCTAGAGAGGCTTAGAAATTTTAAGAAACTAGTTCAAGGTTACACTTTTGGTGTACATGGGTGATAGAGTTAGAAATGCCTTCTACTTGGTTCCAAGCGCACATGGAGCTCTGCAGCTCTGCTACCTCTCACTGCACCTGTCTGCTGGCTGATCCTCTGCTCCCCGTTATAGCGGTGTCTCCTCTTCTTTGGAGACACCCTATTGTGCAAGGCATAGGGTATATTTTCCCCAGAGTGGGTTCCTCAGTCAGCAGTTTGATTACCTGTTTTATTCCCATCATCATGCTGAGATTAAAAAAAAATACCTTTGAACCCTATCATTTTCTAAAAAGAATATATTTGAGGAGAGTTAATAGACAGGTGAGTTTTTTTTTTTTTTCAATTAGAAGTCCATCCTTAAGGAAGACATTCCTGAAAAAATTCTAAGCCAAAATGTGTGTGTGTGTTAGTGCCTATGTAGAAAAAAATCAAATGTTTTCAATTTAGTCCCTAAAATGCCATCAGCAAAGGTGAGTAATATTGAGGTAAGAGGAGTCTATTGCTCTTTATGCCCCCCAAAGAATAGAATTGAAGAAATCCATGGGCATGTCTTTAGTAAGCCTCCAATATATTTATACATGAATTCTTGAAGACCAGAAAAGGACAGATCAGTCTCAGTGCACTTGAAACTGTCACATCATGCAGTTCTGTAGAAGTCATCTCTGCTTAAGCAGTAGTTCCTTTTCCTCCACTCAGATCCCTCATATTTACTCCCCACCTCCCCACCCCCCAAACACACACACACCAGAGGAGTAGGAAAATACAGCAGGGAATCATCCAGGTCAAGGTCACTACCCAGGTGCTCCTTGGAGTCAAGGTTTGGAAAATGAAATGTACAAAACTCACTTTAAAACCTGTTTACCTTATAAAGTGACAGCACCATCTCTTCCTATATATGGGTACAGCACCCCCCAGAGAGGGCTGATTTCTTTTTCTCTTTTCAAGGGTTAGTTCTGTTGTCATTCACAGAATAGAACACAGTATCAGCAGAAGGATATGGCCTTTTGTTCCTCTGTCAGTCAGGGATGCTTCTTTCAGACCAAGTAGCTGGGCGTGGGGAGGATGATGTGCCAATGAAGCAGGAATAAATTCCGTCTGATACACTCTCAAATGAGCTACCCAACAGTCGAGAGTTGAATCTTTGCCGATTTCTTCAGGAATGTTTCTGACCTTAAGACAAGCTGTTTAAGCCAGGAAAGGTGTTCCTTTTCCTCATAGAAAATGACTAATTCATGTAGCTCGGGGACATACTGTTCTCAGGCTAAACATCCTGTACCCGGAGCATTGGAGTATCCATAGTGTGTGGCCTTATAACTTTGAACTCCGAAAGAGTGCAGACCTGAATTCAAGCCCTTCGTTTCTTCTCATTTAAAGACCCACTGTGATGGGGAGAGAGAACAGAGGTGTCCAGTACAGAGCTACTTGTTTACGTGATAACGTGTGGCTCTTGTCAGGTTGGGGGGAACATCAACATTTTAAAGATTTCATTATATTTGGGAGATGTAACAAAGGAAAGTCTCCAAGTTTCTCTGACATTTTGTTCCCTCTTTTGTGAAATGAAAATAACCTCTTGTGCTTACCACATAAAAACAATCTACTTGAACAGGAACTGCTAATGTACGAGGATCGTGTTCCACAAGTTTTCCCTCAAACTTTTGAACAGTGACTGGCAGACAAAATACAGGAAAATATCATTGTTGAGTGAATGCGTAAATGAAGGAACGAGAACATGAGAAGTTTGACAGTAATATAACATGAAAAATTCATGAAGTCCTCTCTATTGTTTGTAAGCATACTCTTCTCTAAATGTAATAAACTCTAGGATGCTTCCCTTGGCATAATACAGTCTGTAAAGTCACTCCAGCTTTGATTCAGAGATTTTGCATTACCAGGGTTTTTTCCTTTCAATTCTGTTTTACCCATGGCATGCCAATGCTAATAGAAGCCTGACTTTTTCCTTAGACTGGGTGGCTCATCAACTTGCCTTCACCTGAGCTTTAGTCTAATCACCTCACGGGTCTCCAGGTAGGTAGAGGGATTTCTAAGTGCCTTAGTGACAGCTCAGGGGGGCAGCTTTATAGTTCATTTCCCCCTTGCCATATATGTTCCTCTAGCCCTCCCCTAGGCTGTACTTCTAGAAATAATTTTGCTCAAATATTAGTAGGAATTGGTGCTCTTAGCAGAAAATATTAATGAAGTTTGAGGTCCCATTCTCAGGTGTAGTTTTCCTAAAGGATGAGGAGTAGGAGCTTCCCATTTGAGACACCCTAGAAGGCAGGGAGGCAGCAAGGGCTCAGGTTCCCTGTCACATCTCCAGGGGAAGTGTGAGCCACCAGCCCTTCTGACAGCAGTCTGGGCCATGGGAGTCTCTGCAGGTACACTGAGGCATGTTGTGGACATATCCTCAAGGGAGAAAGACATGAACTCATAAAAGTTGCCCAGGACCCATATACCTCATTTTATTATGCTTCCCTTTATTGTGTTTTGTACACACTGTGCTTTTTACAAACTGATGATCTGTAGCAACCCCACATCCCACAAGTCCATCAGGGCTATTTTTTCCAATAGCGGGTGCTCTCTTCCAGTCTTGGTGTCAACTCTAATTAAGGAATATACACATATATGCACTGGGAAGCCAAAAACTCTGTTTGACTCATTTTGATAAGACAGTTGCTTTCTTGCAGAGGTCTGGGACAGACCCCATGAGGTCCCTGATGCACAACTCATCTTTAAGGCCACCTGAGTGGCCTGGAGTTGCCAGGACCAAGACTAGAGTCTTCAGGGAAGAATTTGGGAGAAAATGGAACTTGAAGCAAGAATCAGGGGAGAAGGGTTGCCCAGCCATGCAGAGAGGGATGGGCTTCTGAGTGAAGGTGATGACACAGGGTGAGTAAATTATGATTAGGCAGCAAGGTCAGCACTGCAGCACTGGGAAGGTGCCAAATGAGAGCTGAGAGGCAGCTTCCCCATGGAGGCAACAGGGCTCTATACCAGTTGTGGGCAAAATAAATGCTCTGCCACAGCCCCAGGTTTGCCTTTCTTGACAACCCTTCTTCCCTCAGACTGTCACTGGAAGAATCAAATTAAATAGTAAATGTGAATAAAGGCCTATATGACAAGCCCATAGCCAATATCATTCTCAATGGCAAAAAGCTAAAAGTCTTTCTCCTAAGATCTAAAACAAGACAAGGATGCCTTCTTTCACCACTGCTCTTCAATATAACACTGGGAGTCCTGGCCAGGGCAATAAGGCAAGAAAAAGGTATACAAGGTATCCAAATAGGGAAAGAAGAAGT
>JAGFMF010011929.1:1500828-1510851 GCA_019455555.1 Galemys pyrenaicus | reverse complement strand
TCCCTTAGGAGGAACATAAGGGAACCAAATAAAGATCAAGGAAAGGAATAAGAACAATACTAATAATAACAACAACAGCAATAAAGACACAGAAACCAACAATGAGGAGACAAGGACAGACTGGGGACACCTGTTGGGGAGGGGAGGAGGAGGGTTGAGGGAAGATGGGAACACGAGGGTCTGAGGTGATGGTGCACTGGTGAGATGGTGATGGGGAATACATGGGGGTTACAATTAATGGCAAGTATATGTAAATTTTAAAATATTTTAATAAAAAAAATAAAAAAATCTCAGTTATGAAATTATCTAATGTATAGAAAAAAATTACTTCTTTTAACACTTTGTTCACACTTTTCTCTTGCCTGGAATGCTTTTTATTTTTTAATGGTAAATTCATGCTTGAAGGACCATTTAACTGTCATCGCCTAGCCAGTTTTTTAAAGAAACACCCTTTCTCTGCTCAGGTCCTGTCTCCTACTGTCTCCCTAATCTTCGCATTAGGGAGCCTTCTTTCTTCTGTATTTTAGCACACTTTATATATACTATTGCACAATTCCTATGAGTTGTAGTTAATCATGAATGATCCCAGGCTCTGAATCCCTAAGGACCATATCGTAGTCCTTCCTCCATCACCACCACCTGGCTCAGAGCTGCTATACTCCAGCAGCCTTTACTCGCAGATGTCTGTTATGGGTGTGGATCTGTGCAAGTGCAGGGATTTTCCTCTCCGAGATGTAGTGGAGAATTTTAGCCATGTGGCCACACACCTTGGTATCTATTTGCAAGAATAAACTGTATAACCTTGAGGAAGATTTTTGAGCATGCTCAGGAGACAGGCATGACAGTAAGGTATCTCTTCCCTTAAAACTAAGATTGGTCTTTTATTATTATTGAGAAGAACTGTGAGTTGAAAATGAAACAGGTGCTTCCTAGAGGACTTTGTAAATTTCCTGCACAGACAGTGCCACCCTGAGACCCAGAGAGCAATGTGTACTACAGGCATGGAGAAGGTGTATCCCATCCCCTGCACTATACATGAGTGGTATAGGGGTACAGTGATGATGTGAATGAACTTCATGCCTATTTATCACTACATAGTGGCAGAGAGTAGTTTTACAGACTCCCAGTGACAGTGGGAGAGACCCCATGGATTGTTGCAACACCAAAAGCAGTGGCAAGAGAAAAGGCTAGTCTCTTTTGAAAATGTGTTGTGTGAAGCCAGCATTAGAAAGGAAGCCATGCCATGTGTAATATCACTGTTGGGTATTTACCTAAAGAACATGAAAACACTATACGAAAAGACTTATGCACAACTCTGTTCATAATGGCACTGCTCACAACATCCAAGACACCAACATGAATGGCCATTGTTACACAACTGAATAAAGACATTGTGGTATATGTATATACTCAAAGGAATACTACTCAGCTATCGAAAAAGGTGAAATAATGCCTTTTGGTTCAATCTGGACAGATCTTGTGGTGATTATGCTAAATGAAAAGTTATAAAGCAAAAGACAGTAAAAGTCTAACTCATTTTTAGGATATAAATAACCAAAGAAAACAAACTGATCAAACAACAAAAATGACTTTTAGACTCTGAAAAAAATATACTGGTCACCAGTGGAGGTGGTGGGGAAGGAGGTGAGGGAACCAAGGAGGGAAGATGATAGGTTTGTGGCACTGGAGAGTTGGTGGAGGGTGAGTGAGGTGTGTATACATTGGAAGTGTGAAACTGTACTCCCAAAATTGATAGCTAAGTAAAATGGTAGAAAATCAATAAAGTTTAATATATGTATTACACACACAGAGACAAGCTGTTTGAAACAAAACAAAGACAATGGTCTAGAAGAGATAGCATGAGCACAAGTGAGATTTCCTCTGGAGGGGTGGGTTGGGGCAGGGGCTGAGGTGGGCCCAGCCAGCCACAGCCAGTACCATTGGTTTTAATGATGACACAACCAAATTTATATTGTCTGTGGGCAAAGAGTTATAAATGAATAATAGTTTTGAATAGAAAACATGTGTACCATTTTATAAATTGAATGCTTATTAGAGTTTTGATTAGGTATGTCTTGCAACCATCCCAGACTGGGTAGGAGGTTCATCGTCAGTTCAAGCAGTTTCTTCGCTGCCGTCACGGTATCGCTCACACTCCACCCCTTCACACCACCACACCACACCGGCGTCTCCGGGACGCTAGCTTTATACACCTGGTGCATCAGCCTAGGTGCATCCACTTGCGCATGCCCACCCGGGCATGCGCACAGGTTTCCATCATCAGTGGTGGGAGGATGGAAAGTCCTGATTAACCTTTACCCTACAAGGTACTTTTGTAGATAATGTCAAATCATCAATGAGTAGCTAGCTCAGGATGAGGTAAGAATCCCATTTCTTGTATCCATCACCAAGGAGTCAGTCATGATGGATTGGAATGTTTGACTCCAAAGATTAAAGTCCAGGAGAGAAACATGTTTGATAGGAGCAGAGGGGAGGCTGGCTAACTAGTTGCCAGACACTTCAAAGGGGAATTTACCTTGGTGATTTAACCACAGTGCAGGGTCTGGTCCTTAGTTTTTCAAGTAAAAAACAGAAAATTGGTTTTGTCAGCACTCTGAGGTAAAATCAGTTTATCAAGCCCTCAGTCATACTAACCAAGTTCTCAAGAGACAGATGTGTAAATCAAAATGCCACTTTATTAATTTACAGTGACAAGTAAAATCGGCCAGGAGATCAGACACACATTCCGTTTCAAGCACGTTCTCTCCCTGTGGTGAAATCTATGTGGGGAGTCAAATTATCATCAGAAGACAGCCAGGCGAGTCTGGAATCAGGTGAAAAGAAGGAGCTGGCATCTGATTGGAATGTTAAATGAAGCTGATGATTCCCTCTCCACCACAAGATATACCTAGAAGGGTCAGATGGACTGATTTTCCAGACAGGTCACCATTCCGAGACAAGCTGGGTGTTCCTCCCTCCCTTGTCCGCCTGAACAATCTTGTGTCCTTCTGACCACACCTCAGCATCACATGTCTTTTCTCCAGCTGTGTCAATTCCATGGATTTGGTTACACTTCACTCTCTTCTTTGGCCTTGCTCTCACCCCTGCCTACCAAGAGAAGCTAAGAGTTGGGCAGTTGTTACAGAGTGACCATAACCTAGGATCAGTAGGGCCTGATTAAGTTCTGCTAAGTCAGGCTTCCTCATATAATCACACACAGTCAGTTTGTAAACTGAACAACCCCAACAGACTCTGCCAGTCAGACTCCTGGAGAGGGCCAGCTTGGAAACTGATGAATTGTTAATGATGGGTGATCAATGCCTCTTTCTGAGAACAGGGGCTGTCTCTTCTCTGTAAACCACTTTCTTCTTTAATTGAACCCAGAGTAAGCTGCTGCTGGGAGCTGAGGTGAAAAGACAGTGCTGCCATGTCCTAGAATTACAGGGTCTTGTTCAGTGTCTGTATTCACATGGGGTATTTGAAACATGCAGGATATTGGCTGACACCTTTGTGAAAGGAGAAAAACAGCCTAAAGATATTCAGGTTAACTCTGGTTTGGTTTGTGGGGGAAGAAACATTTCAGGCATTCACTGCTTTGGGGGCTGCTTTTTGTTCTAATGGTCTATCTCCCCCATCTCTTCCTTAGGTATCCCTCTCACAGACATGTCCGGTTGAGTCTCTACTAAAGTCATATTGTAAGTGACTAAACTGGGTCTTTTGCTCACTGCCCAGAAAGCCAAACTCTGAGCTGCAAGAATGTCTTCTCACAGAGCATAGTGTATTTGAGGTGGCCACTGAGAGAGTTGGCACAATCGGCACCCTAAAATCTGACTCCCTGAATGTTGAGAGTGCTGTGATTATATAATGGGTGGGAGGAGTGTAGGGGTGGGAGGCAGGATGTGAAGGAAGTGGGGGCTCACATTTGCA
Source organism: Galemys pyrenaicus (assembly GCA_019455555.1). Classification (NCBI taxonomy): domain Eukaryota; kingdom Metazoa; phylum Chordata; class Mammalia; order Eulipotyphla; family Talpidae; genus Galemys; species Galemys pyrenaicus. Next base: position 1,506,924 of record JAGFMF010011929.1, on the reverse strand, counting down.
GGTCTGAGGAGGTGATGGGCAGTCTAGGGTCATAAGTTGAGGGGTCTGGCTTTCTCTGCAGGGAGTGTCCCCTCTGAGCCATCACCAGCAGCAATCAGCAGAAGGTTGTTTTGATGTTACTATCAACCTCAAAGGAAAAAGAAAATTTTTGTTAGGGATGTAACACAATCAATTTTCCAAGTTTCCAGGAATGCAATTGGAGAGAAATGCATTAGTTGCAAATTAAAGGTTAATCACAAGGAGGGGGAGAGAGAACAAAGGACGGTTAGAGTATAATACTGCTTAGTTCTAATTTTTAGTCTAGGGAAATTTTGTTACAAAATGAAAGTAATATAATATAACTGCTATAATATTAATAGATAACAGTTACTAAGAGTTCACCAGAATCTATTTTGAGGCCTTTATCTATTAATTTAATATTTACAACAGTTCTGTGAAGTTTGGTACTATTATGATTTGATTATTGAAGATAAGGAAATGAGACATGGAAAAGCTAAGTAACTTGCCTAAGGTCATTAATTAGTAAGTAAAAGAGCCAGCATCCAAATCTATCAGTCTGATTCCATGTTAACCAGAGCTAAAAGTTTTCTCTAAAGGTCTTTAATTCTTCCTATAGAATAATCTAAATTTTAACTGTCTCCACTAGTTCTAACTACCTAGGTTTCCAGGAGTCTGCTTAAAAAATGGGAATATATTAGCAATAAGTATTTGATTCTATAAGCTGAATATCCTTGGATAAGTCATTTATCTTTCTGGAACTCAGTTTAATTAAAACGAGAGATCTATCATTCCTCAAAGCAAAGAAAGTGAAGGAAAAGATAAACAGCTGTTATTATATTAAATTAAAGAGCTTCTGTACAGCAAAAGAGACACCATACTGAGTGGGAGGAAATTTTTGCAGTCCATACAACTAATAAGGGACTGATCACAAAGATCTACAAAAAACTCACACAACAACCACAAAGTAAACAATCCAGCGAAAAAATGGTTAGAAGAGCTAAAAAGACACTTTTCCAAAGAGGAAAAGTAAATAGCTAATAGGTGTATAAAAAACTGTTTAACACCCTTTATAATCAGGGAAATGCAAAACAAAACCACAGTGAGTTACCACCTTACACAGTAAAAATGGTACATATTAAAAAACTGGCAACAACAAATGTTGGTGAGGACATGGAGAAAAAAAACTTTCATACACCTCTGCTGGGAATGCAGACTGGTCCAGCCACTGTGGAAAGCTGTGTGGAGGTTCCTCAAACTACTGAAAATGGAGCTGCCATATGACCCAGCAATTCCACTCCTAGGGGTCTACCCAAAAGACACAAAAACATTAACTCAAAAGAATACATGCACCCCTATGTTTATCACAGCACTATTTATAATAGGTAAGACTTGGAAACAACACAAATATCCAAAAATAGATGACTGGATCAAGAAGATGTGGTACTTATACACAATGGAAGACTATTCAGCAATCAAAAAAGATAAACTCATGCCATTCTCAGCAACATGAATGGAGCTAGAAGGGAATTATGCTCAGTGAAATAAGCCAGAAGGAAAAAAGAAAAACATCTATGGCTTTACTCATAGGAGGAATATAGGGGAACCAAATAAGGGATCAGGAAAAAAATTACAGTAATAAATAAAAAAACAAAATTAGCAAGCAATGATATATCAGAGACATTCCGCAGGAGAGGGGGAGAGAGAAGGATCAAAACAGGAGAGGGAAGAGCACAAGGGACTACGGTGATTGTTCATGGGTGAAATGGGGGTGGGAATTTTATGGGGACTACACATGACTGGAGAAATCAAACAATGTAAAAAATGAACAATGATGTAATATATATATTATTTTAAAGAAGCAAATGTTGCATCAGAGGTGGCCAAAAATAAATAAACAAACAAACAAATAAATAAATAGATAGATAAATGAGAGGTCTAGCCTTCCAGTTTTGATATTCTGAGCTTACTACCAGGAACACCACTACTACTACCACTACACTAGCCTCCTACTATGACTACCATTACTGCTACTACTACTACTTTGTAACTTTGGATGGGTTTTAGCAAATTATACACATTACATTATTTTACCATTAAATAGCCATTGAGTCAAGAAACAAATCTCATTTCCCTTTCTGTTTCCAGTAATAGCCATGTTGTGTTACACGTAGTAGGTACTACTTGCACATTTATTATCTTGAACGGCTTTTCATAATAACCCAGTAAAATGAGTAGCTAACATTATCTTCATTATGCAACGAAGAAACCAATGCTTAGAGAGGTTTAATAATCTTAGAGTTCACGTCTGTGCCCTTCTTTGTTTCCGTCCATCTCCCGTGGTGATGTAAATGTACCTGTCCTCCCACAGTAGCAAATTCTCAAGTAATAAACAACATTACAGAGCACGTTTCCCAAGCAGCTGTCAGCCAGAGAGACAATAAGATTGTACCTGGCAAATGTAATTTGTTCACTTAAGGAACAAATTATTCTAAGGTGGGTTTTGTAGAGCTATATATCAAACTGAATATCCTGCTTAGAGGTAATTTCTTAAATTGACTAACTAGTGAAAGATGAACATTCTATTGCTTTCTGTTGACTGACTTAGAAATCAGTGTTGAACAATGACTCATGCAAGATCACCCAGGGACTTGACATAATAAAAAGGTAGGCCAGGTGATTCAGACTTCAACTTTGTACAGTGTAACCATTTTTTGTTCTGGGGAAAAGTAGTCCCAATTTCTGCCAACCACAAGTCTAATAGAAGTGGAAACAGCTAGTCAAGAATTGGATTCATACTTTGCTTCATTAGGGTTTTATATGTGATCATTAATGACTTTGCCACCAAAGATTTTCCAGAGATACTCTGCCCATGGAGGAAAAATGAATGCTAATGATCTTAAGGTCTTTCTAAAGTTTTCTTCCCTGAGGGTCTCTTCTCTGGGAGTTTTTTAGCTCCTCCAAGTTTCAGATTCTCCAGGCTTCAAAAAGAATGCTGGGGGCCTCCCTGGTGGTGCAGTGGGTTAAGCAACGCACTATGAAGCAAACCTCAGTCGGCCAGGGAGGGGACCCACATGGTGCAGCAGACCTCTCCTGCCTCACCCACTGCTCCCCTCAGCATTGTATTTCAGTCGATCTGACTGTTCTGTTCTCCCGCATTGTCTCTGTTGGACTCTCTCACCCCCCACTATGGCCTATGCTCTTGTATGCATAAATAAATGCATACAAGCTCTTGTATGCATAAATAAATAAATCTTTCCCCAAAAAACCAAAACAAAACAAAAAAACAAAAAGAATGCTGGCCTCAAATGGGATGATGTGCTAAAAAAAATAGAGCCCCATAAATATATCAATTTCAATTATGTGAAAAATCTTTCTTGAAGATGCCTGGATACAGTCAGAACTGGGAAACATATGATGAGAGGAAAGGGATGAATGACATGAAAAAGAGTTATTTTAGCTGGAAAGTACAATGTGCAACTTGAACTCCTGTGGCCCATTAAATGAGAAGACTAGATTCCTGTGTCTGAATATTAGGGGTCCACATGCTTTCTTTTTTTGTAAAATGCTTATGCTGTTCAGTTGCTGTTCTTTTTTATAAATGCCTTAGAGGGAGAAGAAATACACATATAGACATAGATATAATAGAATATTGCTTATCCTCTTCACTGATAGAAGTTCTGGCATTCATCTAACAAATTGTGAGCAACTTTAGGTCAGGGAATTTTTGTTCTACATCTCTAGCTCTTTTTTTCCTCCTCTCATTCAAGGTTCACATTGTGTCTTGAATGACTCTCCAGATAACTTTTTAACTAGAAAATAGTCTGTCTTCAACATGGATGCAACTGGCAGGGGAGACACTACGTGAAGTAAGTTGGGAGAAAATCAAATGCTGATGAAGTCACTCATATGTGGAATATAAAGAAACCATTAAAGGAACAGGTAAAATGAAACCAAAACAAACTCCAGAAATATGACTGTACAAGTTGGGCTACCAGAAGGAGAAGGTGGAATGTGCAGTAAAGGGAGGGGCTAGGGGCTATGGACTATGGAGGAGGACAATGGGTGCTTTGGTGGTAGGCATGGTGTGGTAACTTACACCTGAAGAGGCATGAACTTCTACCTCTGAATCATATGCAGTGTTGTAAACCAAAGTTACCGCAATAAAAAAATGATACAATTAAAAAGAAAGTAGTCTGCCTTCCACGAATAATATCAAATTCATAATAATAAGTTCACATGACCACAATTAATGGCAAGTATATGTAAATTTTAAAATATTTTAATTAAAAAAAATAAATTAAAAAAAAAAGTTCACATGACCAAAGTCTGCAGAAGGGTTATAGACTTAGGTACTTCATGGCTTTTGTTGCTTCTGTGAATTGGCTTTTCCCCTCACCTTGTATCTTTTAACTAATTATTTCTAACAGATAGGAGACTTACTGCACTGATTAGGTATTATGGCAAAAATGCTGCATAAAAAGCCACTTCAAAACACAGTGGAATACAACAGTTATGTTTTCTCATGTTCTGTGGGTCAGATGGGAGTGGCTCCCATGGGGTGGATTCAGCCAGGTGGCTCTGCTTTGAGCTGCCTACCCATCAGGCTGGGTCAGCTCCTGGTCCACAGGTTTTCATTTCTGGGCCTAAACTAAAAGACAAATGATGGGTGGGAACCTTTTCCTGGTGGTGGTGGAAAGATTAGACACCGTGATAAGGTATGTTGAAGTAACCCCCGCCTCTCCTACCTGTGACCTTCTTTGGAAATAGGATCTTTGAAGATGTAATCAAGTTGAGATGAGGTCATACTGGCCTAGAGCAGGCCCTAATTGGATGACTGAAGTCCCTGCTAAAGGAGAGAAATTTGGACATAGACACACAAGGCCATGTGATGACAGACTCAAGAAACTGGAGTTATACTGATACACTCAAAGAACTTCAAAAATTGTCAGCAACTAGCAGAAGCTTGAATACGTTCTACCTACAAGCTCCCAAGAATTTTGCCAGATCTTAATTTTAGACTTCTGGCTCCTAGAACTAGAGACAATAAATTTCTGTTGCTTTAAGACACCAGAGTAGCTTGTTATGTTAACCCTCGGAAACTGATACAAAGCCTATGCCTGTCACCTCTGCCCATATTTTTCGGGCCATAGAAAGTCACATGGCCAAGCTCAAAGTCAAGGGGCAGAAAGAACATGCTGAACCGAAGCGAATGGATACAGGGAGAGGTGGGAATTGGGGATAATGACTTAATGTATAACAAAAAACATTTAGAAAACTAAATCTTTGTCAAAACAGTAGACTCTAATTGATTAATAATAAGGTCCTGGTGCTATAAAAGTTTTGGACTTGAATCCCTGGTTTGACACACCTGTGTGAGTTCAGGCAAATTCTTTAACCTCCTAGCCTTCAGCCTTTGAAAAGACTGTTTCTTTCTTCTTCTTTTTTTTTAAATATAATTCATTAATTAAAAAAATATATTTTATTTTTTTCTTACAAATATGCTTTCTTTTCTAGATGTAATCCCCATAAAATTTCCACCACCAATTCACCCATGCACCATCACCATAGTCCCCTGTGCTCTTCCCATCCCCGCCTTAATTCTAATCCCTTCCTCTTCCCTGCAGAATGCCTCTGATTTGTAGTTGTCTGTTTATTTTTGTTTTATTTTGCTGTGTTTTTTTGTTGTTGTTGTTGATGTTATTATTACTTTTCCCCCTTGATCCCCTATATTCCTCCTATATATGAGACCATCCGGTATTTTTCTTTTTCCTTCTGACCTATTTCACTGAGCACAATCCTTTCAAGCTCTGTGAATAGCACTAGTTTATCTTTTTTGATTGTTGAATAGTATTGCATTGTCTATATATACTATATCTTCTTGATCCAGTCATCTATTTTGGGGCATTTGGGTTGTTTCCAAGTCCTACCTACTATAAATAGTGCTGTGATAAACATAGGGGTGCATGTATTCTTTTGAATTAATATTTTTGTGTCCTTTTGAAACAGGGGGCACAGACAGGGGAGGAGGACGCTCTGACCGAGACAGGGGTCAGAGGCCCCAAAAAAAAGCCCCCAAAGGCCAAAAGGCCACAAACC